>CAIGRT010222751.1:0-12649 GCA_903798405.1 Fraxinus platypoda | reverse complement strand
CTCATTGTAAAAGAAAGGGTCATTCTCCTAAATGGTGTTGGTATAGGCCTAGAGTTCAGTGTAGAGGTTGCAAGCAATTTGACCATGTTGAAAAGGTGTGCAAAACCAGAAAAGGGAAGCAAACACAGCAGCAGGCTCAAGTTGCAGAGAATCAGCAAAATCTGCAAGAGGAATACCTATTTACAACTATTCAAGCCAATGACAAAGGTGGAAATTGGTTGCTAGATTGTGGATGTACATACCACATGACAGCAAACTTGAATATCTTTGTTGAATTGAACAAGGCCTACTGATCTAAGGTGAATGTTGGCAATGGAGACTATGTTGATGTGAAAGGGATTTGAGTAATTGAAGTGCTGGCATCTCCAGGATTTAAACACATAGTTGATGTTCTTTATGTCCTGAGATTGATGAAAATCTAGTTAGTGTTGGGCAATTGCTTAAAAAGAATTACACATTTATCTTTAAGGACAATGCTTGCACTATACTAGACAAAAATGGAAGTGAAGTGATGACAGTTGAAATGAAGAACAGAAATTTCCCTATTGATTGGAAAAGCATCACCACACAAGCACTCACTTCTGTCTTGGATAATTCTAATTTATGGCATAAACGTTTGGGCCATGTTAGTTACAATTCATTGAGGCAATTAAATGAGTTCAGTTTGGTAGAAAATTTGCCTGAAATCAAGGATGAATTGTGTGTGTGTGTGTGTGTGTGTGATGTTTGCCAACTTGGGAAACAAACCAGGCTACCATTTCCAAAAAATCAGTCAAAGAGAGCCACAACTAAGCTTGAATTAGTGCATTCAGATATCTGTGGACCAATGAGGACCACTACATTGAATGGCAGCAGGTACTTCATCATTTTTATTGATGATTTCTCTAGAATGTGTTGGGTTTACTTTTTAAAGGCTAAGTCTGAGGCTGCAGCTATATTCCAAACATTCAAAAACATGGTAGAAAATTAAAGTGGATGCAACATAAAAGCTATAAGAACTGATAATGGTTCTGAGTACAGCTGCAGGAAGTTTGATGATTTCTATAAGGCTGAAGGAGTTAAGCATCAATTAACCATTCCTTATTCCCCTCGGCAGAATGGTGTAAGTGAAAGGAAAAATAGGACAATAATGGAGATGGCCATGTGTTTATTGATTGAGAATAAAGTTCCCAAAGAATTCTGGGCAGAGGCAGTCAATATAGCAGTCTATCTTCTCAACCGTTTACCAACAAAATCCTTGGAGAAAAAAACACCATATCCTCCTTGGTATGATGCCAAACCTGAAGTCTCACATTTAAAGGTGTTTGGGAGTGCGTGTTACACTCATGTTCCTAATGTAAAGAAAGACAAACCCAGTGATAAAGCTGAAGTTGGAATACTTGTTGGCTATTGCAATAATGCCAAAGGTTATAGGGTGTTCAACCCTCAGTCAAGAAAGGTAATCTCCAGCAGAGACATCAAAGTAGATGAGAATGCTACTTGGAATTGAGATGCTAATTATATAGTTAAAGAGAAAACCAGTAATGTGATTCCTTAGAACAGAGATGAGAAAAGTGATGAGGATGAATTGGAACCTGGTGACAATGATGATGATTCTGAAACAGATGAAGGCATGGTGAAAATGAGACCTCTAGCAGATGTCTATGCTAGATGTAATGTTGCAATTGTAGAACCAGCAAGTTTTGTTGAAGCTTCTAAGTCATCTAAGTGGATAGCTACAATGGAGGAGGAAATCAAGATGATAGAGAAGAATGACACCTAGGAATTGACAGAGAGACCTCAGTAGAAGCAAGTGATAGGGGTTAAATGGGTGTACAAAACGAAATTGAACCCTGATGGATCAGTTAATAAGCTGAAAGCAAGGCTTGTTGTCAAAGGGCATGCACAATAGTTTGAAGTAGATTTCACAGATACCTTTGCTCCAGTTACAAGGTATGAAACAATCAGGTTGCTGATGGCAATGGCAGCTCAAAAGGGGTGGAAAATCTATCAGTTGGATGTAAAATTAGCATTCCTAAATGACTACTTAAATGAAGAAATCTTCATTGAACATCCTGAAGGATTTGTCACTGATGGAATGGAGGATAAAGTTTATCTTCTAAAGAAAGCTTTATATGGATTAAGGCAAGCTCCAAGAGCTTGGTACAGCAGGATTGATGAGCATTTAACTTGTCTTGGCTTTGATAAAAGTGTGAATGAACAGACTCTTTATGTAAATGAGGAGAAAAGTGAATTGGTAATCATATCATTATATGTGGATGACTTGCTGATTACAGGAAGCAACTTTGCATTGATTGAAGGAGTGATGGCTGATTTAAAGAAAGCATTTGAGATGACAGACTTGGGAATGATACAGTATTTTCTAGGAATGGAGATCAACCAATCTGATGAAGGGATCTTCATATACCAGAAGAAGTATGCTAAGGAAATCTTGAAGAAGTTCAGCATGGAGAATTGTAAACCAGTAGCAACTCTCTTGGTTCAGAATCCAAATTTGCTGAAGAATGATGATGCTAAGAAAATAGATGCAAAGGTTTATAGGAGTATTGTTGGCTTCCTGCTCTACCTCACATCAACTAGACCTGATTTGACTTATGCTGCAAATATCCTTTCCAGATTCAGAGAAGAGCCTAGTGAATTACACTTTCAAGCAGCTAAAAGAGTCCTAAGATACGTTAAAGGAACAGAGGATTTAGGAATCTGGTTTAGGAGGTTAGAAAGTTGGAAGTTAACTGGATATACAGATAGTGATTGGGCTGGGAGTCCAGAGGATATGAAGAGCACATCAGGATATATATTCTATGTTGGATCAAGCATCATTTGCTGGAATTCATCGAAGCAAAAAACTGTGGTTCAGTCGACTGCAGAGGCTGAATATATTGCTGCATTAGAAACCACAAATCAAGCTGTTTGGTTAAAGAAAGTGCTGGAAGATTTAAAGCATAAACAAGATAAAGCAACCATCATATTTTGTGACAATCAGAGTGCAGTAGCGATGGTTAAGTACCCTGTGTTCCATGGCAGGACCAAGCACATCAAGATTAAAAACCATTCAATCAGGGAGGCACAAGAAAGGAAGGAAATTGAATTGGTACATTGCAGGTCTGATGAACAACATGCTGATATCTTAACCAAGTCATTGGGGAAAGAAAAGTTTGAAACACTAAGAGATCTTCTTGGTGTTTCCAACAAAAATGTCAAGGAGGAATGTTGAGTGTAACATGACATTTTGGCTGTCACGTTCCTTGTCAAATGATTGTTTAATTTTGTATCTTAAGTCATGTGATTTAAGTACAATAGTTTGTAGTTTAAAACTTTTGTAAAGTTGTCTAAGTATGGTCTTATGTATGGTTGTCAACTTTGATAGATTGAAGTAGGTAGGATGTTGTTGAAAATCATGTATTTTGTAATGTTATATATTCAGCAAGAAAGGAATCGACGGTAGCTTCTTCCCTCTCCATTCTTCTTCTTTAAAAAACAGAGTATTTTCTTTCTCTGTCAAAATCTATAAGCATTAAGCAAATATGGTTAGCATATTGCAAATACGGTTGGCTTAGTGTAAATCCAGTAAGTTGTGTTTTATTTCAAAACCGGTAAGCTCCTTGTGAATCCGATAAGCTCTTGCAAAACCGATAAGCCCTGTGTGAATCCGGTAAGTTCATTCCTCTTGAATCAATATTCTTACATTGTCTTCTTCTCTCTCCATTTGGGAACAATTCTAGTTTTCTAGTGTCTTGGATAATTAAATTATTATATTGATTTGCAATCATTTGGTGAACCGATTTATATTCCTTGAATTATGAACCCACCAGAATATGTAATTTAACAATTTGAGAATATGGTTGTGTCAAGATTCTCAATTTTACATGTGTACGGAGAGGTGTATATATTTGTACACCCATGTATGATTGCCTATGTAGATTCATTTGAATCTCATTATGCAAAAACTGAAAATTTAACATATAATTCTACTTAATTGTTTTGTCGATTGGCGTCTCTTTGCCTATCTATTTAATCATTTGTATAATCAAAATTTGGGTAATTTATTCCCTTACATTAAAAGTTAATTAGATGGAGATTTTATACTTACTTGTGTATTAATTTTGTTAGTTAATAGCTATATGTGAAAATAAAATGAAGAGTACTATTCCTTTCAATGGCATTTTTTGGACTGAATGTTCATTCTTAATTTCCTTCACTGCGTTGCTCTTTATGCCAACCTTCCAATTAGTGTACAGTAGTAATTAGTTTCTAATTTGGCACTTGGAATTAATAAGCTAATTGCTTGTGTTAATTTTAGCAAGGAAACCCACTTTGCCTATTCATTTAATGTCACCAAAATTGTTTTGAAACTGATTTATGTACATATTTTTAGATTTAGTCCCTTGTAATGGATGTCTTACTCCTTAATGGCTACCTTTTTGTCCCCATCGGTCATTCATTAATTATGTAGTAAAAGAGATTTTTCTTGAACCCTTAGGCACCTGTTTAAGTTGATAATGCTCTTTAACGAAACATCTCACTTTTAAATTTCCATGTAATTATGGACACTTTCTATTTACACTCTAGGCTCTAATGACAATAATTATTTTATCTTAATAGAATAATGATATGGTTTGATTTATAGACAATAAATATCATTTGAATATTTTTAAAATGAATGATAATAATCTAGGATATTTGGCACGTTGACGATGTAGCGATAAGGGATATCTTCACTTGCTATTTAAAAAGTGAATTGTTAAGGATCCGAGGTAAGTAAACCTCCCTCCCGTTTTCACCCATATGTCATGTGGTTAAAATATGAAAGTGTTATCTTATTCTCCCTTATGTTAATATGATATTTGATTTTATGTTTTGTCATTAATGTTTCTCATTACATATTTATACATATCAATGCATCTATAAGCATACATAAAGTTTCAAGAAATAAGAGTTTCCAAATGTTAATGAACCAATTGGTCAAGCATTGGGTTTGCTCAATTGATCAGGCCTTAGGTTTGCTCTCCAGTAGTCACCAATTCTAGTCCCCTCAGGGCCACTGAGGTGAGTACCTAGCCATAAACTTCAGGCCCTGTGGAATTAGTCGAAGTGCGCGCAAGCTGGCCCGAACATCCACGGTAGCAGTTTGCAATTTGTATCCTTATCCAAAATCTGTAAAATTTTGAACTGGTGTTTGGGCATGTAGCAATTTGCCATTGGGCGAGTAGTATTCATTTTTGGGCGTGTAGAATCAACTATTTTTTTGGATGATAGCAAAACACTATTTATTAAAGAAGACCAAAAAGACTCCATCATAAACACAAAAGCTATGAGGTCCTGATATTTCCAATGAAATTCCAAAATACAAAAGCTAAACACAGTGCATTCATTTACTTCAAAAATATAAGTACTGGATAAATTCATTCATCAAAAACCATTGTATTCATCCTTTAACGACATTCATTCATCTTAGTCATTTTGAAATAGCCGGTGATGTCTTTGAAGAGATGAAGAAAATTCCAGAAGGAGAGAAGAAGAAATGGCGGGAAAAATTGTTATGAGAAATGATTTTGTTACATTGAATGGTTTCATCACATGTATATATATACAAATCTCAGCATAGTAATCAGCCTCACACGCCTAATGTATACATGAAACAAACTCTATATAATGATATAAATAACCTTAGCTAAAATAGGTTCAACATTCCCCCTCAAGATGAAGAGTAGATATTCAACACTCCCATCTTGCATAACAAGAACTTGAACCTGTTTCTGCCTAATGCCTTTGTCAGTAAATCAGCCACTTGATCTTGAGATGCAGTGTATATCATTTTTACTTCCCTCGCTTGAACTTTGTCTCTAACTAGGTGACAATCTATCTCGATATGTTTTGTTCTTTCATGGAATACGGGATTACTTGTTATATGAATAGCAGATTGGTTGTCACAAAATAATAAGGCAACTTTTGAATGCTTGACACCCAAATCACCAAGCAAGTTCTTCAACCAACTTAATTTACAGACAATAGCTACCATAGACATGTATTCTGCCTCAGCTGAAGACCTTGAGACCATATGCTGCTTTTTAGATTTCCATGATATCATGGAGTTACCTAGGAAAATGAAATACCCAGTAATCGACCTCCTTGTATCACTGCAAGCTGCCCAATCTGCATCACAATAGCCTTTGAGGTGCAGATCCAACTTGCCTTCAAAAAATAGACCTTATCCTGATGTCCCTTTTAAATACCTCAGTACATGATAGGCTGCCTCCATATGTGGTTGCTTTGGTGATTGTAAGACCTAACTTAGTAGATGTACATCATAGGATAAGTCTGGCCTGTTATGGTTAGATAAAGAATTCTTCCCACCACTCTCCTATATTCACTAGCATCTAAGACTTATTTTCCTTCATCTTTGCATAATTTCAGATTGTGTGGCAGAGGGTTGGCTATTGGTTTAGCCCTTAAATAGCCTGCATCTGATAAAACTTCCAAATCATACTTCTTTTGGCATATAGAAATGCCTTTTGAAGTTCTAGCAACTTCAAGCCCAAGAAAATACTTAAGAGTCCCCAAGTCTCTTAGTTTGAATTGATTATTTAATTCCTGTTTGAACTGATTAATATATGATAAATCATTCCCACCAATGATTATATCATCTACATACACCAATAGGACAGTGAATGAGCAGCCATTGTGTTTGGAAAACAATGAGTAGTCAGCCATTGATTGCTTGAATCCCTGTGATAGAATGTATGAAGTAAGCTTGGCATTCCATTATCTTGAGGCCTGTTTAAGTCCATATATGGACTTGTTCAGTTTGCAAACCATTTGTTTTCCATTCTCCCCCTGCTGCTCATAGCCTGAGGCATCAACATGTACACCTCTTCATCCAATTCTCCATGGAGAAAAGCATTGCTGATATCCAATTGATGCAGGTGCCAGTGCAACTGGGCTACAACATCCAATAAAGTCTTAACGGCCACTAATTTAGCAACAGGAGAGAAGGTCTCCTCATAGTCTAATCCTGCTTGCTGAGTAAAGCCTTTGGCAACTAGACGAGCTTTCTTCCTTTCCTCAGTCTCATCTGCTCGAAGTTTAACTTTAAATACCCATTTACATGATACAAGTTTCTTATTATCTGGAAGCTGAACCACATCCCAAGTATGGTTGGAAACCAGTGCTTGGTACTCCAATTCCATCGCTTGACACCATTCAGGATATTTGGAAGCCTCATTATAGGATTGAGGTTCAAAAACTGTAGATAGTGCCAATGAATACTGCCTATGTGCAGGAGACAATTGAGTGTAATCCAAATGGTCTGATATAGGATATTTCTTACCTGATGCAAAACCTTTATCCATAGAGTCTGATTGAGGAGAGGGAACTCGAGAGGCCAATTACAATGATAGTCAAGAAGATAAGATGGAGGTCTTGTGGCCCTTTTTTATTTTCGAACATATTGGAGGAGTAGGAGTATCAGTAGATGAATCAGAATTGGAAGGTGGATCAGAAAGGCTGTTATGAGGTGAATTAGAATTAGGAGTATCAGTAGATGATATGTGAGTGCCAGTAAAAATAGATTCTGGAGATGAAAGAAAGGGATCAAAATTAGGGAATGGTTGGGATGGAAAGAAAGCTTGATTAGACTGTAAAGAGTATCCAATTTGGGATAATGACTGAAGGAAAGAAGGGTGATGAAAAGGAAAAATACTCTCATGAAAGATAACATCTCTGGAATTGAAAATGGTATTGGTATGAAGGTTATATAATTTATAAGCCTTCATACCATAAGGATATCCAATGAGTATGCAGGGTGAAGCTCTAGGATCGAATTTTGTTATGTTTCTTTTCAAAGTGACAGCATAGCAGAGGCACCCAAAGACTCTGAGATGTGTGTAGGATGGAGTAGCTTGGTAAAGCATTTCATAGGGTGTTGTGTCATTAAGAATGGAAGTAGGAGTTCTATTTATGAGATGTGTGGCAGTTAGGATACACTCACCCCAGAATTTGTGTGATAAGTTGGCTTGGAACTTGATGGCTCTAGCAATATTCAAAATATGTTGGTGTTTTCTCTCAACTATGCTGTTTTGTTGTGGAGTTTCTACACAGCTGACTTGATGCATGATACCTTTGGAATTAAAGAATTCAGTCATGGCAAATTCTGCACCATTATGTGATCTTAAAGTTTTTATATTGCTGTAAAAGTGTGTTTGAATCAGGGGGTAAAATGATCGAATGATAGGTCTGGTTTGAAACTTGTTTTTCATAAGATAAGTCCATATCATCCTGTTGTAGTCATCAACAATAGTAAGAAAATATTGAGATCCATCTAAAGAGAGGGTAGAATAGGGCCCCCATATGTCACAATGAATGATGTCAAAGGCTTTGGAGGCTCTTATTTCACTAAGAGGGAAAGAAAGCATGTGTTGCTTAGCCAATGGACAAACAGAACAATGTAAGAATTTATTGAATTTTATATTGGGAACATATTTATGTAAGGGAGACAGTTTTGAAATAGGTACATGACCTAACCGGTAGTGCCATATATCAATAGGGCTGCTGATATTGCTATTAATTGAGGAATTACAAGAGATAGATTTATTACAATAAAAATCAGTAATAAGACTGCAACTAGTATTAAGGAAAATGAACTGATGAGGTTTGATGAAGGATTTTTCATTGGACTGATGATCAAAAGTCTGAAAATGATATAAGCCATCCTCAAGTTTACATGTTTCGAAGGGACAGATAACAAAGTCAAGAGCAAAGAAGATCAAGGAAGTCATGCAAGGACTTGTCCAAGCTATGTGGGTTGGAAGCTCAAGTGCAATAATCAAGACACCAAACTTCAAGATGGGTGTGAAAGAAGAACCAACATTAGTGCATTTGATTAAGCTAAAGTGGAAGAAGAGGATCTGAGAGTCCAGTCAGGCGCATGGCTTCATGGGGATGCATGCGCAAGCCCCAAGTTTTGAAAACCAGAGTTCGAATTGTGCACCATGCAATACCATGTGCACGCTTGGTATAAATTAGGTAGTCGGGATTTAGTTCTTCAATTCAATTTAAACTCTATTTTATCACGTTTTATCTAGTTGTTTTATGAGTTAATTAGGATTGTTTGTGTCTGCCTATATAATGTTTTATTCATTGTACAATAAACTAGACATTATTTTGGAGATTAATTAGAAAGTGATGATTCATTTACAATCGTGTTCTTAATTGAACTATTTAGAACTTATCAAAGATTTCCAATTGTTGTGACATTCAACCCTTCCAACCTTAGTTCTTGGTTCAAAAAATATTGGGTCAATGTTCTTCATCTAATTTTCGTTTTCTTGGGGTCCATATCAAATCTTATGTGTGTTCCAAAGGGGTTTACATCAAATATACAAACATTAGTTGGTGCATTTGGCCTAGAGTGGTATCGTTTGTTTTGCCCACGTAAGATGCAAATGGAGCAGTCATTGTAACTTGACCTTTTTTCCTTACGTAGGATCTTCCTTATTAGTGTCAATTCCTCCGTCTATTTCTTTCTTTTTGTTTGCCTCTTACCCTTACTAGTTTATGTCCATTTCGGTGAAATGATAATTTCAACGTCAACATATGGCTACAACTTGTTATTGTTGATGGAGTTTAAGATGATGTTGTAGCAACTTAAGTACACAACTACATTGTAGCATTTGTCAACAAAATCTCCCGCTCCTGAAATCTCGTATCACTGCCATTTTGTGATGTACGCTATTATTGTCAACTCCCATCTTGTGTACTCACAAATGCCTTCTTCAAGATCGATGACATACGTTCGATAACTACAATCAACCTACCATTTGGGACCTCTGGACAGGTGTAGTATGCATTCCCTTGATGACTTAACGATCTTGTCAGCACATTGTTTGATCTTTGGGCACAATTGGCCAATGTATATCTTCATTTTATCTCGCCTTTTTTGTATCCTCGTCATGAATGTCGACTGTATTGACATAAGAATTGATAAAATGAGTTTATCTCAGTCTTCCAACAATGTTTTATTGAACACCTCGCATCCACTGTCAAGTAAAATGACACGCTTTGAATGCATTGGATATGAGATTTACTCCATTCATGTGGTGACCTTTTGTTCGATTGAAACCCGCAAGCGTACGAGATCGTTGACAAGTAATGGATAAATTGAGTTGTGAGTTATCATCCCACGAGGAATAATTTCGAATTATAGTTCACTAGTTACTTAAATTCAATGTTCGTGACACAAAAGATGTGATTTTGTTGTTATTTATACTAATTCTAAACTAAGGGAGTAAAAAAATATTTTGTCAAATATGTGAATGATTGTATTGAATTTTGAATCTCCCTATTGCCATTTATTTTAATTCTTGATTTGTAATTTAGTTAATTTGATGCATTCGGGACAATCGATAAAACTAGTGTATTTAATTCTCAACTTATTGTGAGCATTCCAACAATACCACAAGCAACTAATCATTCAATTGGTGGCCAATCAATTAAATAATGCAATGGGTATGCAAATCCATCAAGAAAATCAAGAAATAACTAAATCACTAGTTTTAAATCAAAATAAATATGCAATAGGGTTCATCATTCATTCAATACAATAAAAAAAAACTAGTTTGGCATTCTAATGGTTAAATTATACAAGAAGTATTGGATAAACATCACCGACAAGAAGAAATAATTAAAGAAGTGGAAAAATCCACTTTCTTGATTTGAATCTTGAAAATGGATAAATATTCTTCAATAATCTTGTGTAATCCGCCTTGATTTTGATATTTAGCCTCATTCTTAAATGATTTTATGATATGGATCAATTTTTTTAGAGGTGAGAGAAAACTCCTCCAATGGCTGCCCCCATATATTCTGTATGATGAAATTAGATTAAGATTCACGTCCAAAATGCCTTTCGAAAAAGTTTCAATCAAATAAAGAAAGTTGTATTCGTGAACATGATTTTATCTCTGCACAGCCTTCAATATTTTGTCCATAATTTTCTTTCATGATATCCGATTGAGGTGATTCAATGTGCGTTGGAAATCTAACTCAAAGGG
This sequence comes from Fraxinus platypoda, assembly GCA_903798405.1. NCBI lineage: Eukaryota > Viridiplantae > Streptophyta > Magnoliopsida > Lamiales > Oleaceae > Fraxinus > Fraxinus platypoda. Next base: position 1,601 of record CAIGRT010222751.1, on the reverse strand, counting down.
ATATAATTATTCTAGAAATAGAATGTTTCCCATTCCAATGTTTACTATTCCAAAAATGGGTCTCAAACTCTGATTGAAAATTTAGAATTTGCCTTGTGCCGTTGGAAATTGATTTGTTAAGATTTGTTGACTATATTTCATTTCTTTTTGACTTCTTATTGGATCCAATTGATACCTAACACTCTCAAATCTTCAACGTGAGGTCCGTCACAACTTTTGAGTACTTTCACTTTAGTCCCCACATTTTGGATTTCGCCATTCTACTATATTTTTAGCTTGTTTTATCAAATTCTTCATCAAATCATGAGTTTTACCTATTAAACGCAACATGACACAAATTAGGCCATATTTTGTTTAATAAAAACATTAAAATGCTATCATTTAAGGCCACAAATACATATACTTTCCATCAGCCAATTGTAAGCATCTTCACTAATATTGCGAATCTGCTACATCCAATGCCTCTTATCAACAATAGTTTTTTACCTTGCAGCTCTCCAAAGAAAATCATTCAACATTTTTCTCTTGAAGCCTATGTTAAAGAAGTTTGTGTACATGTGTCTCACACAAAATTTATGTTTTACCATCTGAAATAATTCCCCTATCATATTTTGGAGCCCCTTTTGTCGATCCGTCATTAATATCCACTCACTCCCATCATTTATTTGAATGTCATCAATTAGATACTTTGTGAACCATTGCCATGCAAGTGTGTTCTCCTTATGAACAACGACGGAAGTGATGGGCTATATACAATAGTTAGAATCTTGTCCAACAACTGTGAGCAATATTTCACAAAAACATCGTTGTAAATGACAACCATCAACACCAATCATCTTCTAACAACCATTACCTATATTGCAAGCATTGAAGTGTATGCGTACCTCAGAATACCGGGTGTTAAGTGGCTATAATGACAATTGATCCAGGATTCATCCGTAGAACTTAAACTCCATTGCAGCTCAATGCCCCGAATTGCTCCTTAATTGTTTCATTCAATAGTTCCTTTGCATATCTACTAATTGTAGGAATTCATAGCATGCATAATCATAAATTACGAGGCAAAAATCCTTACTTGAAATGATGAATTTTGAGATCTTTTTGAATGGTTGAATCACCCTGCTTTCCAAACTCCAAAATATGCATTTTCTTGTTCTCCAATTATCCCAATCCCAGAATTATTATCCACAATCTAAATACCTAATTTTGTGAGTTTTCATGCCATATATATGGTTCTAGACTCCTTTCTATTTTTGAGTAGTTTTCTATACGAATTTCACATAATTTATTGCCATATTTTCTCTCTCATCATTCAATTCTAAATGACGGGAGTTATTTCAAGATTATGGAAGTGGATGGGAGTTGAGAGAAGATATGACTTTGAATTCTATTCAAACCACTCCTTCCACTTGGGCGATCGACGACGCGTATTTTTCAACATCTCCCACTCGCGTATGATGGGCTTGACCTGAACCACAAGTGACAAAGAATGTCACACCTTAAATCCTTCTCAAAATCTCTCACAAAAATTCATACAGCAAGTAGATCGTACGACCAATGAGTACACATTAGAGCGACGGTACTATAAACCTATTAGGGAT
>CAIGRT010222746.1:0-19831 GCA_903798405.1 Fraxinus platypoda | reverse complement strand
AGTTCCAACTAGTTTCGAATTTTCACAACCCGATGACAGAAATTTTTGAGTATTTTTTCTCGATTGATTGATTTTCTGTTCTTCAACAAAACTTGATGGTATTTATTTTTTTCAAGTGGGAGATTGATGTAGGGCATTTCTACTAAAAAAATAATTATTACTGCTAGTTTAAGGATTTAAGTATAATTGGCAATCCAGTTCGAATCCCCTCATGGCCATAAATAAAATCACGATGTTCATAATACATCAAATTCATGTCAAAAAACAGAGAAAAAAGGAATAGAAGAATTCAGATCACGTTTGCTCCCCAATGGTCACCAGTTCGAGTCCCCTCAGGGCCACTGAGGTGAGTACCCGGCTGTAAACTTAAGGGCCCCGCGGAATTAGTCGAGGTGCGCGTAAACTGGCCCGGACATCCACGGTTATACAAAAAAAAAGTATAATTGGCAATTAGGTTTCCTAATATTTATAGGGTTTATTTAGTTGATATGATTTCTACTTCTATTAGAATTAGGTTTTTGTTTTCTTTTGTTTTTAGGAGATTAATTTCTTTTACTTAGTCTACTAGATTTAGGATATTCCCAATACCTTAATTCCTATTCATTATATTTATGCTATTTTAGATCATATTCTTGAGCTTTTTAGCTTTTTCTTATCACAAGATTCTTCAATGCCTCTCAAAGTGCCCAAGTATTAGATAATGTAGTTGCTTTTCATGTCATTTCTAGCTTTTGGAGACTATCGTGAAGAATTGCGGGGACATTGTCCATATGCATGTTGCTGAAAAAGATTTGCTTCATGAGATGGTGAAGATTGTGAAGAAGAAGGTAATCGATTATACGTAATGTTAATCACTTTTGCTTACCTCTACTTGAGTTTTTTGTATAAATTGTTGTTGATACATCTATTATTGCAGCCTGACTTTCATGTAAAAGAGAAGATTCTAGTTTTAATAGATACTTGGCAAGAAGCTTTTGGAGGACCAAGGGCAAGATATCCTCAATACTTTGTAGCATACCAGGATTTATTGGTACGGTGCGCAACGCATTCCTGTGTTTTTGTTCCCATCTTACCTTTTTGTGTCTAATTATTTTGTAATGATGTTTATTTCTGTGTATTGTATTGCACATTTTATCAGCGTCTTGGGGCAGTATTCCCTCAGAGATCAGAGAGGACAGCTCCTGTTTTCACACCCCCACAAACGCATCCTTTGGAGTCGCAACCGCAAAATATTCATAACCTGGAATCTAGGCAGAATGCAGCTGAGTCTTCTGCAGAATCGGAATTACCTACATTGAGGTATGTTTCCTAGTCTGGCGGTGTTGAAATTTAGATTACATTGAATAATTAGACATATCAATAGCAGAATGGAAGTAGGAAAAAAAAAAGGGTTTGTTATTTACTGAAGTTGATATATGTATAACGTATCGTCAAGTTAGAAATTTAGTTCTTTAAAATATTGCTTTTTTGCTTTTATTTTGTACACTTAATGTAGATTAACAACTGATACATAATGTATGGATAAAGAAGTAATTGATTAATCAAGTCCCAGGTGCTGTGATGGATTTTTTTTGGGTAATTTGTAATGTTGAGTGCTTTTGCTGGGCAATTAAGTAACTGGATCTATTGACATTTGAGAGCTTTTGCTGGCCTTTCCTTGATAATGATACTTTTAAGGGATTAATGAACTTGGGATTCTTTGTGTATTATCTATCTTGTTATCAGGCTATTATTTATCTCTTATTATCTCTTTCTGATTAAGCCATAGTTTGGTTTGAAGTGTCAGTTAGGCATCTACTTCTTCATTTTGCAACCTCAGTTTATTGTGGTGCTTTTGACTTGTCAGTGCAAGCTATTTGCAGCCTGTATAACCCAAACTCTACCTATAAGAGCATGTGCTCCTCTTTCTAGCCTGGATGCGTGGTTTAGATATGTTATTATATCTATTATAAATACCAAATGTGTCTCATTCTTGGTGGTTGGTTAAATTTGAAATTATTGTGTAAACTGCCAAGAGCTCGTACTTGTGATACTTATGAGGCATTATCTATTGATTGTAATTATGTTCGTTTATTTATTTTAGCCTGTTGTTTATGTTAGCTTGACAGAAATTCAGAATGCACGTGGCATCATGGATGTTCTTGCAGAAATGCTCAATGCTATAGATCCGGGGAACAAAGAGGTAATATGAAAGGGAAAGTTTGCTTATTATTAGCCACTGCAGCTCAGTGAATGATCATTATAATTGATGAATAGGGCTCATATGAGTAAAGATGTAAAATGGATAAGTATATCTAATTGTATGAGATTTTGTTTTCCCCCTCACGAAATTGGTCAGTCCCTTTGAACTCTGGCATCATGTTAGAAAAAAATATTTTACTTGCATTCTTTATTTTTCTTGATCCATAAGTTTTCTTCTCAACAACTTTTTATTACACTGGATTCAGTTTAAGAATTCATTTCTATCTGGTGGCAGGGACTTAGACAAGAGGTAATTGTTGATCTGGTGGAACAATGTCGCACATACAAGCTAAGAGTGGTACACCTTGTTAATTCGACTTCGTAAGGCATTGTTATACTTTTCCTTATACAAAACGCTTGCATATATGCAACATATAGATGTGGTTTGGAGATTCTACGTATTTCACCTTTCTTCTGTTTTTCTTACGTTGTTTATGAATTGGGAGGAAGGAATAAGGTATTGAGAGCAATAGCCAACAATATAGTGAAGACATAAGACCATCCAATAGATGACAGGGGCCTCGAATAGTTTGTCAAGGACATTAAATTGTTGTCTATGATTCATTTTGTTCTTTTAAGTTTGATGTTAATGAAATGGTTTCTTTATCCCGTTAATTTAATGTCTGTAGAACAAACGAGGAGTCATCACTGTTGGGCATGTCAAGAATGCATCATTTGCTTCTGGGCTGCTTTGTTGCAAACTGAAATTGTAGGTGATTGATTATTTTATATTTATCAGCTCCTCTCTTGAAATCAAGAGTCAAATGTCAGGAGGAATTAAGTTCACTTCAAGATAAAAATCATCAGGCTTTGGAAGATCATAGTGGATGGATAATGGTCATGTTGACACTTGAAATTTGTGGTTTATATAGCAGAAATACTTTGTGGATGCAGAAGTTAATTTTGTGGAAAGGATGATCTTTCGTCTCAGTTTCATGATAGCATCCCGAACAGTCCCATTTATTCTTGCTTGACGAGTGAATACAGCATAGACTGGAGAAACAAGAGTGGTTGCCTCCAGGAAAGACCAGAAGGTGACCTAAGTGGAGTAGAGATGTGATTAATATGAATCGTGTAATTGACGAGGATATAAGCAAGTTTGTCCGATTCTCATCATGACTGATCATTTTATGGCCCTTCAGCAATGGAAAACAGAGAACCCACTAGACTGCCATGCAGTAGTTTTCATATGTTCTTTGCATGTGTTCTTTATCAGAAGTGTAACATAATTATTACTTTTTTCATGATGGATAGTAATATGGTTTAAGTTTATTTGGTGAAGAACTCAACTCATTGTTTTACTGAATTTCAAATTTACGTGATGTAGGGATGAATCACTATTATGCCAAGGAATAGCACTGAACGATGACCTGCAACGCTTATTGGCCAAGCATGAAGCAATTATTTCCGGAACAACCACTGTTCAATCAGACAAACCAAAAACTGAACCTGTTCGATCCCTTGTAGATGTTGATGCTCCTCTTATTGACACTGGAGATAAAGGGTAAACTTTGATTGTTCTTGAATGTTGAATTAGATTGTTAATGTTATTAGTATTGACCTTTTTGTTTCTATATGTATGTTAGTGCCTGTCCCTATGCTAAATAGTATTAACGTTTAGTGTCATTTACAAATTGTTTTGACTTGGCCCTGAAGTGCACAGTTATTTTTCATGGGTTTTGCATTTTGAACCTTTATATTGGAGGGAGGGGAGGATGACTTGCAAAGGATATGGACAGTCTACAGATTTTTCAACAATTTCGGAACTTCTTTGTTTGGGTTTATGTTTTAAATATTAGATTACTTCTTAATAAATAAAATGGATTTGTTGACATTTTTTAAACTAACTTCCTTTATATACACTATAAGCATAAATTATTTGTCCAATATAACCCTCTTCAATACTTGTAGCTAAAAAGAGGGAAAACAGGAGGTGGCTCATTGATTTACGTTAGGTGGGCTGCACCTCCTTATATTTATGGCCTTACCTAGAAGATCTAAAACAATTAATGTTCCGAAACGTAAAGTTTTGGAGTTGTGCATTTTGTTGACCTCCTAGCCGTCGTGGAAATGTTTGTAGATTTTGCCATCAACATCCTCTACATGTCATATATTTTGGATATTTTTTAGACTACCAATCTTAACTTGTTTGTCTTACTATGCTGTTTTGTATTAGGATTCTGTTTCGATAATATATTCTTGACGTCAATAAATCTGAATGCCTTCTTTTTATTTCCAAATCTACTAACAGTGCTGGCTCAAAGACTCATTTAGCGCTTCCTGCTCCCCCTGCATCTAGTGGTCAATCAACAACTCCCTTGAAGGCCGATCCTAAGATAGATCTTTTGAGTGGAGATGACTTCTCATTGGCAATTGTCCCAGTGGGAGACCCTCAACCGGCCACCCCTGCTGCATCTCAGCAGAATGCCCTCGCCCTTGTTGACATGTTTTCACAGAGTAATGATAACCCATCTTCGAAATCTGTAGGACAAGCGCATCCTTCATCCCCTCAATTTCAGCAACAACAGAATTTTCAATATCCAAATTCACCATTATCCCCAAATGGAACTGTTTCTGGTCCAATATTTCCCCAACATGAACAGACACTTTACGCACAAGGCTCAACCTCTCCATGGAATGGACAAATTAGCCAGCAACAGCAGCCAACATCGCCAGTTTATGGTGCATCTACTTTTTTCTTTATTTATGTTGTACTTTCAAAACTAGGTTATTTTTGTTATTCAATTATGTGTTCAGAATTCCCCACCCCACTCCTCCCCTGCCCCAAATTTTAAAAGTAAATAATTAGAGTAGAAGAAGGAAAACATTTTCTCCTGCATTCTAGAGAAAATCAAGAAATTCTCTTTACCTGTATGCCAAATATATATAACTTGGAATTTGGAAAGTCTAGTCGCATGACTAATTATTTTCTTCGACCTATGTAGTTTAGAATGTTATCAGTGGTCACTCGACTCACCTGCAAGCACGTCATTTCTAATATATGGAGAATGTAATACTGGTTTTCTTGGGCTATAATTCGCATTCAGATGCAGTGTCTGAGTTATGCCTATTTTTGCTTGATAGGTGCTCAAAATAGTGGTGCATTTCCACCTCCACCATGGGAAGTTCAACTAGACAATAGCCAGATTCCCAATAATCAGTCTCCTCTGCAAATGCAAGTGACAACACAAGTGAGAGTCGCCCAATCGCAGCCATTTCCCGATGGCTCATATCTTCCAGGTTCACCTGTGGCAAATGATAAGGTAGCTGGCATATACATCCAGCCAATCACCACTGGCAATTTTGCACCAATCAACAACCATGGTATGGGATTGCATCCTCAACCAATCCAGAGTCCACAAATGGGTATGTTTTCTCATCCGATGCAATCTGGTCAAATGGCATATATGTATCCTCAACAGATGTATGGAAATCAAATGGCGAACTATGGCTATGGTTATGGCCAACAGCAAAATGCTCAGTTTCTCGAGCAAAACATGTCCGGGTTATCTATAAGGGACGACAGCATCTTAAGAAATTCTTATTCTTCAGCTCCGACTCCCACTTCCTCATATGTGCCAAGGCCCTTGAAGCCAGAGGACAAATTGTTTGGAGACCTTGTTGACATTACTAAATTTAAACCAACAAAAACTACTCCGGGTAGAGCTGGAAGCATGTGAAATGACCTTGCCTTGTATTTTGTTTGCTAACTTTGTGTGGCCTCCTTTCCAATTTTATGATTATTTTGGTTAAATTTCAACTAATATATGTTGTTCTCTTTGGTCAATTGTATTGCATTTTTCTTTGTGGTTTCTTTACATTAGAAGAATAATGTACATTTCTTATAGAAAGAAAGCACAAAAGAAAAGGAAAGGTATTTCATTCTTTTTATTAGTGAGTAATGTTATGGGGGTGTTTGATGCACATTATTGAGAAAAGAATGCATTTTATGATGTGATGTGATGGAAAATATGTGATTAAAAAATAAGGAAAATTTTTGGATTTGCATTTAATATTATTTTATTGAAGAATGTGTAGTTGAAAATGAGTTTTGAAAGAATGAATTTTGAGAAGAATGTGGATCAAATAAGGGCTATATCAGTATCTTGAATTTGCATTGTTATCGGTATCGTCTGCTTGTCCAGTTTTTTGGCTACTTTTATCGAAACTTTTGCACTTATAGTTCAAGAAAAGTGTTCTTGTAGAGAGTTGAGACTTGTGTTCGTCATGTTCCTTGACGAGTTTCGTCCAAATTGGGAAGTCCTACAAAAATTCAGGCACAATGTACGTGTGTGAAGTTGAAGTGAAAGTCTTTACCTGACGTATCAAAAAATTAAAAAGTTGCTCGTTGGAATGCGATACGTGCCATGCAGGATTTTACTTTAGAAAAAGTATTTCAAATATTTGTTTTTCCTACTGAAAAAAATCCTTCAATAGTAATTTTACATTTTTTTTATATAGGATTTTATATTTTAAAAAGTTGTTCGGTTAAAAATGCTCAAAGATTTCTTATATTCTTAAATTTTAGTTATCTAATTGAATCAAGCAATACTAGAAATCAAAGCTTAGATACATTTCACAAGGGATTAAAACTAATTACTGTGAAAAAATATATTCTTTATAAATAGATTCAATTCCGTACGGATAAATATATATTGATGTGTGGTCTTTGCAAAGAATAATGGGTTCTTGATGGTAAGGGTGGAGTGTGATTCACCACAGGTTGTACGAAGTCTGAAGTCAATTGTAAATTTTTAATAGTTGATTCGATAACATAAAACGATGATCGATGATTAAATGGACTCAATTGAATTCAATTGGAAGAACAGTGATCATTCTAAAAAAAATTTGGTCAAAAAATGGCTTAAAAAGTTTGGGGACCCAATTGCAACTTTCTAATAGTTGATTCGGAACATAAAACGATGATTGATGATTAAATGGACTTAATTGGATGCAATTGGGAGAAGAATGATCATTCCAAAAATATTTGGTTACAAAAAAAATATGGGCTACCTATTAGAAGAAATATAATCTCGACATACAATGCTTTCCAAAAATCAGCTGTGTAATAAGGAGTACTTAAGGTGTGTAGTGGAAAGCCTTTATGCATAGCCACTACAACTGCATGCTCACATGGAAAACTCTCCACTTGAAATCGTATATACGGCAGGTGTTATTAGTCAAACCCACGAGGTATTCAATATTACGCCTACATATCACGGAGAAACGCAATTCCAGTGGTTCCACACCTAACTTTCTCGACACCTCTAGAATCTTGAAGAGTTTATCTTTCAGAGCCTGAGTTAGCACACTTGTGCAACTCTGTGATTCTGCATGTCGTTAATGAAACCACCGTGCAGCTTGTTACGAACGTGCTCAATCATTGTGAGAATTGGTAACTATCAATCTTTCTTGAATAATTCATTGAACGACTTTGCATTGTTTGACGTTATCATGTTGTATCGATGTCCTAAAAAATGTGACAGTGCCTAATGTTCAATCCCCATCTTCACTGTTAAATAATCTTATGAATCATGTGATTTACTTTATATTTCGACCACGTACTTATTAAACTTTTCAAAATTGTAAGGTTCTGTAGCTCTCCTAAACAATGTAACGATGCCACAATCCCGATACTTAGTCTTTAGGTTGCTTTGTATATAGTACATGCAATAATCATGATATGCCTCGAGAAAAATTTCAGCGATACCATTTATTATAGACTGTCCCCGGTCAGTTACAAAAGTAAGGTTCTCGAAATCTCCAATTACTTCCCTCAGCTTTGCGAAAAATCAACGCATCGATAGATCATTCTCGTCATCTACTATGCCGAATGTAAGATGGTAAATTTGGATGTTGACATTGACATGTAGCCGGTCAGTTACAAAAGCAAAGATCTCGAAGTCTTCAATTACTTCCCTCAAATTGTGAAAAATCAATAAATCGATAGATCATTCTCGTCATCTACTATACCGAATATAAGAGGGTAAATTTGGATGTTTGCATTTACATGTAGCAATAATCAACTTACTTTCGTATTTAGCTTTCAAGGTTGTATCATCGATTAAAATTAGAGATTGCATCGCATTTCGAAATCCTCGAATGCATTGTTCAAGAGGCATGAAGAAATACTTGAAGTGATTCTTGCCCTCCGTCTCAATAAAAGATGTCGAGCCAAGATTAGTTCTCCCCATGTTGTGATAATACTTAGCGAACTTAGCATAACTTTCCTCGAGCGAACCTATTAAATCTTCCAACGTGCATTATTTAGCCTTCCGGCTTTCGGGTAGCTCATGACTACCTCGCACTCTCGACGGACGTTGTTAATAATGTTCAAAAGTCTATAGATCCTCAGTGGGTCCTGAAACTTGTACATTATCTGTCGATAAATAAAATCATGCTCGGTCTTGTCTGTGATCATTTCGATGAATACCAATTCACAAGTATGTTCCCATGCATACTTGCGAACTATAAAGAACTCATTCGTGTCCATCTTCATCTCACAAATGCCAACTGCAACTGTCGTCAACGAATTGTGTACATAGACTTATTTGATTTTTTCACTTTAAACTCAAAGTTATGTTTCAATGCAATATGGTGCACAATTTTCTACAAATCTTTCTTTGTGTCAAAACAGTTGTTCGACATGCAAATCTTCATCATAGGGAACCACACGTGAAGAATTAGAAGACTGTGCACTTGACCCAGCCTATAAGTTCCCACCTCACCTATGTCTCGGACATGATAAATCAATCAAATCCTGATTTGTAAATAGATTTTCATTCTCATTGTCTTGAATTGCCTTGTGAATTCTATGCGCAACAGTGGGATCATAGTGAGTAGAAACTGTTTCGGGAATATCCATATAATCCTCACGAGCTATCTTTACTATGTCTCAAAAATTATTTACATTACGATCCCCTCCATTGAAATCTTCGTGTTTACTCTCGGGGACATTCTTCCACACTAAAGTTACACCAACATGAATTGTTGTGCGAATTTTGTTCAATTCAAATAGCTAATTCATTTGCACTTCAGAATTAACTTTTATAGGTGGCATTAGAATGGTTGTATGCTCGTTGAATAGAAATCCTAATTCCAAATCATACTAGAGGGATCAACATTGAGCATGGTTTTGTAAATCAGGGTACAATTTTCACATACGATGTACTAGATGGTAATACAATTCCAGTAACACCATCTCTTTCACTCGTTCATTTTCATGCTCATCGATAATTTTCATTCCTTTCAAATTCACCAAAATAACAAACGAAGACATGTTGATTCCATTTCTCCGTTACAAATCAAAATTGCTAAAAAAAAATTAGATTACATGGCGGTTTGGGCCGTCTGTTTATGGACACTGTCTGAGCCGTCTTTTATAAACGGCCATGAATTTGTCTGAAAGAATGTAGTAAGCATATGAATTTTTTTTCTCCTCTTTTGTTTAAAAAAATTATAAATCTGTTTAATAAAATGTACAACTTTTTATCTACATATTAATGTCGAAATAAGATTTAATGATTAAAACAGTATACTAATTTAACGAAAATAAAATTAAATATACGTACATATACTACCGATTTGAAGTGATGGATACAAATAAGATCTCTTTGTCGAGTGTTTGATAAATCTTGAGGTTTTAAGATTGATGCAGATAAAAAATGAAAGAGTTTTTATTTGTGTTGGAGAAGACAGAAAAATAAAGTGTCTTATTTTGAAATTTTAAGTTGAAAGTGTTTGATTTTTCTATTGTAACTAAAATGGTATTATTGTCTTTTAAATAAAATCATATTTTTGTAATTTAATAACATTATTAAGGGTATATTTGTCTTTTAATATCCAAAAGGCTATTGTGGTGAATAAACTTTAAGTTAGGCTTACGTGGAGAACTAGGGATTTGATTTGGTCCATTTTTTTTTTTTTTTTGATACCTAGGTATTCCAGTTTAGCCAGACTAATTCCTGGACCTCTAGCCACCGGCCCCTCAGCGACTCGAGGAGGTATGATTTGGTCCATTTTATTAGTTGAGTAGTTCGACTTAGTGGTAGGCTGTAAACTGTGTAAATACCTTTTTGCCGTTGAGGGTGTCAACTCCATACCAATTTTTATATATTTAGCAAGTGTTGGGGCAATAATTAAAAAGTTTGTTATTGAGTAATAAAGTTGGGAAAGAGAGAATGTATGTGCTATTTCGTCTTTAATTTTCTACATTTCTAATCCTTTAAAGTTGTCTTGCTAGTTTTGTGAGAGTTTGTGCAAGTTGTGAGTTTTAGGCTAGCTAAGGTGAGATAGACTTCTTAATTTTGACTTTAAACCCTAGGACAATTAGTCAATAACCATGGTGGTTCTTCTTCTTATTATTTTTGTTGAAGTAGGAACCCGCAGTCGCTATCCGTCAGTGGAGCCCTGACCACTGTGAGTGCACATTAGGTAAACCACACTCTATGTGCAGTAGCCCGCAAACCACATATGAGAGGTAAATTGCACTATACAAGTTAGGTACGACGGGCTTGACCGATGAAGTATTGATAGGAGATTCGAATTCACGACCTTTAGTCTCCGCGTTCACCTGCTCCGCCAACTCGGCCACCCCCGAAGGGTACCATGGCGGTTCTTATTGCTTTGTTTATGAGTGGGGAATCAAGTAGCACATATAGTTGCATATCTTAATTTGCTCGACATATGGGTTAAATATCGATTGATTGTATTCTTACATTTGTTTAGAGTAATATACTCACATTTCCATCAACATAATCATGTAATTAATGTCAAAAAAATAAAAAATAAAAATAAAATATTAGCTGTCAAAGAAAAAACATAACATGTATGCCGACTTAGGGTGTATTCAATTTGGATATTTAAAGTTTTTTTTTTTAAGTAATGACATTTATAAATTCAAAGATCTTTTATTAATTTTTTTTGGACTTTCTACTAAATTAACAAACGTCTTTATAGACTTTTATTTAAAGGTTTATATAAAATTCATTTGATTTTTGCATACCTTCATGTCTATATATATATAACTTATTGTACATCCATGTGAACCGCTACTTGTGCGATTGAATGATCCATAACACAGTAATAAAATTATATTTCTCATGTCAATCAAAATTATTTTGAGAAAATAAAAAAATATAAGTCACCTAAAATTAGAAAAATAAACAACACAAACACAAAAAATATAATAACATTTCAATATTCATTGGTGAAAAAAAAAAGAAATCTATAATGTTGAATATTATCAATATGTTCAAACTTGTAGAAAGTTATTAAATTAAATAACCTACAAATATATAAATTGAATTATAAATTAATCTTTTTTTTATATATACAATTCTAATTAAAATTGATATTTTTGTAGAGAAAAATTGTAGGAAATCATGAAATAAAAAGAGTGAAAAATCTTATAAAAAATTTTATTTACAAGTTTATATTTTTAATTGAAAAAAAAATGAACAAATGATGAAAAGAAGAGAGAAAAACATGAGAATATTAAAAAGAAAATTATAATAACAATATATTGAAGAAAGAGAATAAATAATGAATATCTGAATCATGTAGCGATGGCAAAAAAGCTCGCTGGCTCGGACGACTTGGGCTCGGCCCGGAAAAAGCCCGAGCCAGGCCCGGCTCGGGCTCGGGCTCGAGCTCGGTGGAACTGAGCCTAGGCTCTGGCCGAGCCCCATTTTGGGGGGTTGGCCCGGCCCGGCCAGGCCCGTAATTAATAAAAATAAAAATAAAATTAATAAAAAAGAATTTAAAAGCTGTCTAAGAAAGAAAAAAATAATAAATAAATAAAAAAGCGAGTAGCCGGGCTTGGCTCGGGCCCGAAAAAAGCTCGGCCAAAAAAGCTGGAACCGAGCCCGAGCTTTTTTTTTTTCGGCTCGACTCGTTGACATAGCTAATATCATGGCTCTAGGATTCGTAGAATGAAAGATTAAATAGAAATATTGAAGAACGAAAAAATATTAGTGATGGACGAGATTTTATATTTATACTTTCTATTTAAAAATTAGTACATGATAAATTTTATAAAAATATTAAAAATTCTACATTAAATTCACCAATTTTTTTTTATAAAATTTTAGAAAGTCTTATTTTAATACATTTAGACTTCTAAAATTCTAGAATGAATACACTTCTTTTAAATAATGGTCACTGAACTTTATTATTTGTCACTACTTGTTCATCAAAATTTAAAAAAGTTACTATTTGCTCACTTAAATTTGAATAAAGTTATTCGTTGTTCATTGAACTTTGCTTTATGTAATACTGATGGAAATTGTATAGGTGATGTTCAAATTTGGATGAACAAGAAGTAACCTTTTAAATTTTAATAAGCAAACAGTAACTTATAACAAAGTTCGGTGAACTAATGATAACTTTTTAAATTTCAATTAGCATAAATTAACTTATAGCAAAGTTAAGTGACCATTGATTTCAGTTGTACCACACAAGTTGAATTCAAAGAATAATATTGACCACCAGAAAATATGATGGACCGCCAAGCACCGTATCATATAAAAGCAAAGTCGGATTACTAAAGTATTCTCTCGCATAATCTGAAGTTCACGCTGATCTCCGGTAAGATTCCATTTCTGTTCATTCATTATCGTACTGAAGTATATATTCAAATCGAATGTTTTTTATTGATCGGTTCGAGGAATTATGATTTTTTGTTTCATTGCTGGATAATTTAAGTCCTTTTGGCATATTTTCTTAAAAGATTTGACTATCGTGTTTACAAAATTTATTTATTCTAAGTTGAATTTTTTTCGATTGATTCAGTTATTGATTAATCTTTGAAGTGAATTGTGGGTAATCAGGAAAAGCACAAAATGCAGGTTAGTATCGTTTCCTTGGATTTTTATAATTGCTTTTGAATCGTCTTTTCAACGATTTTTGTGATTATGTATTTGATTATTTGCTTTTTATATTTATTTGTTAGTTTTTCTTTGGATTGGAAGCTCTGAAATTATTGGAATATACTATTTAATGAAATTTAAGAGTATTTTATGTTTAGTTGATTGCGATTAGGCTTTACACTTGGGTAATTAAAAAATTATATTTGTTCTTGGCTCTTCTCCTCAATTTACAATATCATGTTCTCTGCTGGAATTTCATGTTTTTAATGTTGATCTGTTTTACCCTGTTCCCAAATTTAGTTTCGTATAGTTTTGAGACCTCGTGAGATGTACTATAATTAATAGAGGACAAAACGTATTTTACGAAAGGGGTAGTTCGGGACAAAAATTATTTTACAATTTATGACATCTCAGAAAAGAAAGCAAGATGTTTAATTGAGCATAGTGGAAGTACTAAATTGGGGCAGCGTGGATATGGTTTTGTTTTTCTTTTATCTAAATAAATCTGTTTTGTCATTAAATAAGAAATGGGCGAACCCTGTATAGAAGTATAATCCCAAAAGTTTTAAAAATGTCTAACACATGTTAGTAGCTCCATTTTTTGCCAATGGATTCAAAGGCACTCGTGTGCAGTTTAAAATAATAGTAAAAAATGAAGGGGCAATTTGGAGCATGGAATTGTGGCCTTGGTTTCACAAGTTTTAAAATTGAACAATTTTCATAAGCATTTTGAGTTTCATTTTTCGGTCTTGATGTCGCCAAAGTATAATATTTATTCCTTTTTATTGTTAATATTTGTATCTCTTTCGGTAGTTCTTTTTTAAGTATGAGCATATATTGGAAATAGGCATCAAGGGCAAGGCTTTTTAAGGAATATAAAGAAGTTCAGCGAGAGAAAGTAGCTGATCCTGATATTCAACTTGTTTGTGATGATTCAAACATATTTAAATGGACAGCTCTTATAAAGGTAAGGTTCTGTGTTCTTTAGGGTTATCTCTAAGCAGTAGTCTTGTTGCTCAACTCTACTTGAGTTTATAGGGGCCGTCAGAAACTCCTTTTGAAGGTGGAGTTTTCCAGTTGGCATTCTCTGTTCCTGAACAGTATCCTTTGCAGCCTCCTCAAGTGCGGTTTTTAACCAAAATTTTCCATCCAAACGTACATTTTAAGGTAACTCGTCCTTTTTGCTGCCTTTCTTATATTTATTTACTTGTGTAAATAAATAAATACAATTCCTCTAGTATTCAAGTACTTTTCTTGAACAAAATTGCTACCAAAATTTTATGCAATCTCTCAAATATGGATGGAGCTGGATGAGATAATACTGAACTGTAGCAAGTGACGAGAGCTTGTGCTGAGGATAAGCATATTATTTATCTACTCATACTATTTGAACCTTAAAATAACAAGCCCTAAATTTCATTTTTTCTTTTTCTAGTTATCATATGGTTTCTATAGAATTTGAAACAGGTCATGATTTTACCATCCAAGAATCTTGCGTTAAAGATAGTCTATTTGGTTCAGGATCCAGCTGAACTCTTCTATGGGATTGGTGGCACATCTGATGCAATATAACATAATTGGGCATTTCCACTGTGATGGATGGATAAATATTATTTGGCTAATACTGGTATTAGTCGAGCAAAGGAACTAACTTCGTGTAGCTCACTGAAATGAATACTGATACACTATTGGGAAGTGGTACATCACTGCCATCTATAAGGAAATTAATAGCGGATTAAATGCATTAGGGTACAATAGATACCCTTAATTCTTCCCATACAGGTGTGGTGGTTTCAGTAGAGAGGATCTTGATATACCAAATTACCAATAATTAAGTGGAGAAAGGCAACAAATCAAACAAAATAAAAAGGAGGAGAAGGATGGATTTATTCGAGGAAATCTAGACCTCAAAAATATTATTGGTTTTCAAGGAACTGATAATTTCCAAAATATAACCCAAAGTTGCAAAAAAAATTAAATCATAGGAGTTAAGGAATTTAATTTGAACTTGGCGTTCACGTCATACACCCCACTCCCACCCCTATCCTCTCTCTGCACATACACGGGGTGGTGGGGTGCTTCTTAGTGGAGCATTGGATTTTAGAATAAATTTAAGTAATATACTTGGAGTTTTGATTGAGATTCTACTGACGTATTGATGGGTCAATGTAGTTGATTCAATCTCTTTTCAATGATCTAGGATAGAGAGAAAATATTGTTGCCAGAAGTCAGCTAATTTATTACTGCTGATATGCTTGCTTTGATCTTCTTTTGTTTGGTTCTTTTTCTTTCTTTTCTTTTATATTTATATGTGTGTGGAGGGGGGTGGGGTACGGTTTGTTTAGTTTAAAGCTGCTACATGTACATTCTTTTTGTACATCAAATTTGACATTCCTGATGTGTCAAGGGCCATGATTTTGACACATTGAGGGATGTCAAACTTGGTGTACAAAAGGAGTGTACAACTAGTTTAATTCTTGTTTAGTTTGTTATTGACTAGTTTGCTTCTTTTTTTTTTCCTTTTCCGCAGACCGGTGAAATCTGCCTTGATATCTTGAAGAATGCATGGAGTCCAGCTTGGACTCTACAGTCTGTTTGTCGGGCTATAATTGCCTTGATGGCCCATCCAGAACCTGATAGTCCACTAAACTGTGATTCTGGTAATCATGTCTGGTTCCTTTCTCAACCTGGTGGAAATAATGTTTCTCTTTTCAACTTTGTACCCTCTCATTGTTGGACCGTCCCTCTCTCCCTGCCCCATAGGGGTGTTAAATGGGGTGAGCCGAGCACGACCCGGCTCGCCCCATGAACTTGCCCAGGTGGCTTGCCAATTTGGACTTTCTGTTTTTTACTGAAATTGCTTTTCCACTCATTTATGATGAGCTGGCTCGTGAGCCATTGACGAGCAGCTCACACGAGAAATTTGTTGGTGGGCTTGCTAGTGGACTGAGCTGAGTCTCCCTCCCTCTGTCCCTCTCTCTGTGCGCATGTGCATCTAGGCATAGCTTCTCGATGATCATGCTTTTTTTCCCTTCGGGTTTTACTTTTCATTTCCCCTTCTAATTTATTGTTACTATTGAGCTGTGTATGCATGCCTTTTTCTGTCAATTTTCTTTTTTTTGTCCTTTTTTATTATTTTTTTCTCTGGATGTTTGAAGAAGGCTGATGCTTAATCCTTGGTTTTTCTCAGGCAATCTTCTTCGCTCTGGTGATATCAGAGGATACCAGTCGATGGCAAGGATGTATACCAGACTCGCTGCCATGCCTAAGAAAGGGTGAAGGGATCAGTCCTGCTCATACATTTTGCATGTAATCAGATTTATCATTTATCGATTAACTGCTTGCTCTTGGATCTATTTAGCTTGTTACGATTCCATGCATGAAACTTGTTGATTGATACTACAAAAGGAGAATCATATTCTCTCTTGTAACCTTCTAGTACACTGGGTCCTAGCCTTATAGCACTTCAATACTCTGGTTTATTCTAAATTTATGATTCTAAGAAAGCTTTATAGTTCAGGAATGTGTTGACTGTCTTTCACTACTGAAAAGTAATAACTTTATTTTTAGGATTTACTCGTCTGACTTTTTCCTGAACCTATTTTTCGGTTGGTCGAGCTATTTTTATCGAGATTGGCACGTGCTGGTGGTCTGTGTGTATGCCCCAAGGCCTCAAGGACCATATATATTCTTTGAACAGATATAATCAAGCCTTACCTTCAATTGTATGCAGAGTCGGCCTTTGAAATTTTGAAAGTACACCTTTGCATTTAGAAACCCGTGTAAAGAAAAAAAAACATAAAGCTATTATATTACTGAAAGAAATCAATGTCAATGATTCTTTTTGACCTCCTATTCTAGCTCAATAGAATAAAATGAAATTTAGTGACCAAACAACCTGAAATTTCGTTGACAATTAATGTAACGCTAGATCTCGAGATCACGAGATCCTAGATGGAATGTCGACTTTAGTGAACGCCATCACATGAAAATGCTCCAGGAGATGCTGACAGTGTCCAGGCAATTCCTGAGCATTGGGTTGGTTTGAATGATTTCTTTATGGTCTTTATTTGATGAAGCAACTGCAATTCCAGGTTGATCCAAACCAGCCTTGCCATTATAATTATTGCTCGTTCTGGGTTCTGAAAGAAAAACCAGAAGGCAAAGATTAGACAAGTAAATCCTACATTTGGCAACGGATTCCTTTTAACAAATGGATTATGGAAGTTCGGATAATCTTTTTATAAGTAGTTATAATTACCATGAGTAGAGGATATTTGGGTTTGATAAGGTAAATTGAACATTTATAGAAGAAATCGAAGAAGCTGAAATTTTATAAACGTATAGTATTTTTGAGTTATAAATTGTGTACTAAACACGTCCTCAAGGATTTAAGCCCTTTGTTTGAGACTTGAGAGATGTGGCTCCATGTAAAGTTTCTTCATCCTTTCCTATAGAGTTTGATTGTTAAGATAAAACTATATAGGGGAATTTGAAGTGGAACTCCTATCAATTTATTATAAAGTAAAGAAAAAATACAAAGTGCTTAGATCGAGGGGCTCTAAATGTCCAACCTCCAATTAACAATATAGAAAATACTTAAGACGTCACTGGACGTGTGAGATGAAGCCAATCAACATGGAACTTAATAAAAGAATTAATTAGGAAACCCAAAATTATGTTAAACTATGCATTGAACTCATTACAATTTAAAGATTTTACAATCACATTAACTAAATATATTGTACTTAAATATATGATCAAGTGTCATATTTTTTTTGCATATTGTTTAAAATACAAGAATGGGGTTGATTCGAAACTGTGAAAGAACTAATCTAGCCAAGGAATGGCCTTCTCCATTTGCTTCTAGTCTAATGAAACTGCTACATACTGCGGTTAATGACCATTGCTGTAATCGATTTTATAACCTGTAAGTATACGAAACGTAACAAGCAGTAAAGTAAATTTAAGAGTCCGAATTATCATTTCACAAGAACTACTATCCAATAATTGATTCAACTAGTCCTAACTTCAGTTCTATTGAGGATAAATGAAAGTAGCTATTTTCTTTTTGTAATTTTTATTCTAAATCCACGAAAAGAAAAAAAAAATGCGCAAGTACAAAAGTGTGAATTTTTCTAATGATAGTTCCAAGCGTTAAGATTCACAAGTTCACTATACCTATCATCTTAATCTCAATCACCAAGTTGTATAACAATCAATTACACGTACCCGGTCAAATTCTTCTAAATTAATTGTTTTACCAAACAAATCCTACCTAATTAAGTCAATCCACTCTCTCTCTATATGAATCCAAATAAACCTTAATCAAAAGCATTCAATCACCAAAGAATTCAACCATAAAAGTGTAGCATATTTTTACTACATGGTATAAATAAATAATTCGCCTCTCAATGTAATTATTGCTCATAAATCAATGAATTAGTATACAATTAATTCAAAACATTAAGAACAGAAGTAAAAATAATTCACAAGCATCAATTGAAGAGTAATAAGGGGCCTAAAATTCTTAGTAATAAAGTTGTATTCAGTAAAGATCTGTCTGACATGCTTCCTGTGATTATTGTGTTCTTGGTAAGCATCATGGGTTGTTTTTCTCTTCGCGTGTTTTAAGTGGGATGGGACTTTGGGGAGATAGGAAGTATAAGATGGAAGACGATCTACTTCGCGAGGGTAGCATGATAGTGCTTGGGGAACACAAGTTTGATTGAGGATTGGAGAAGAGAGGTGGAAGAAAAGGCTCGGGGTGGATTTAGGAGTCTTTGTGCAAGCCCTTACTTGAATTTAATCTAAGGATGTCGATCTCCACTCAAAAGGGCAATTGATAGAGGGGTTGGACTAGCCAATAACTCGAACGCGTTCGGTCTTTTTTTTTTGCTTGAATCACAGCCTTACCTTATCTTCGCCATGATACGGACTCCAAGTTCTTATGGCAGAGCACGAGGAGATTTATCATCAATATGATGATGGGAATGGAAACCAGAAGCACGACTTAGCATCATGGGTTGTTTTTCTCTTCTTCAGTAAAGATCTGTCTGACATGCTTCCTGTGATTATTGTGTTCTTGGTAAGCATCATGGGTTGTTTTTCTCTTCGCATGTTTAAGTGGGATGAGACTTTAGGGAGATAGGAAGTATAGGATGGAAGATGATCTACTACGCGAGGGTAGCATGATAACGCTTGGGGAACACAAGTTTGATTGAGGATTGGAGAAGAGAGGTGGAAGAAAAGGCTCGGGGTGGATTTAGGAGTCTTTGTGCAAGCCCTTACTTGAATCTAATCTAAGGATGTCGATCTCCACTCAAAAGGGCAATTGATAGAGGGGTTGGACTAGCCAATAACTTGAACGCGTTCGGTCTTTTTTTTTTTTAGCAAGAAGAAAATTAGCTTATAGGATGCTTTTGTTCCAACAATGTCCAATTCTGCCTTCAAGTCTTATTCTATTCCAAAAGTCGGAAAAAGCTTAACAATGCCCTACCACCAAGAACAGATTCTCACCATCTATTTAGAGGGATTCCGATACTATTATATTCTTTCTTGCACAAAGTCTCTTTTTTCCATGCAATCCCTGGCCGCTACGCTCCTTCATTCCCAACGAAGGAAATGCAATTGTAAAGGTCGGTAGCCTGTGGGTACCTCCAGACTATCTTTGGCAGAAGATTCGTTTCATGAACAAGGGGGCTAAGCACAGTTCTTTGAAT
>CAIGRT010222736.1:0-37116 GCA_903798405.1 Fraxinus platypoda | reverse complement strand
ACTCATAATTTAATAGATATTTTTGAGGAATTTCAACTAAGTATCGTAAATAAATTGCTCTCGATTATTAAATTATTTGATAATCAGAATCTTTCTTTGATAAATAGAATTTGACCAATCATTTTTTATATCGTTAAGGCTGAAAATTGACCAAGAATTCTATTTTTTTTCATCATCAATCGAATCATTGTTTGCGACTCAAGATTCTATTTTATCATCAATCACTATTTAGTATTCACTTCTATTTAATATAGTAAACAACAAATCGATATATTTAAATTTAATTATAAATTAGTATTTTTTTATATATATAAAATCTTAAAAAAATAATAATTACAAATTGATCATTTTCATAAAAAATGGATTGAAAAAAAAAATGTTATAATAATTTTCCATTAGAATTTAATTTTTTTCATAAAAAATGGAGATAAACAATAAAAGAGAGAGAAAGAAGGAGGGAAAAAAAGAAAAATAGAAACAATATAACCTAGCAACCAATAATATATTTTTTTTTCTTTATCATGGCTCTAATGTTCGTAGAACGATAAATGAAAGAAGTAATATTGAAAGAACAAAAAATACATATTAGATAAATTTTTTGGATGAGCATGAGACAAATTTTGAGATTTTATTTTTATACTTTTACTTAAAAGTTAGTAATAAGCACTCTAAAAACTTTTATAAAACTCTTTAAAAGTCACATTTTGATAACCTCAAAACTTATCTCAAATTTCTATGAAAGTCTCCCAAAATCACGTCAATCCTCGGTTAAGCAAATAAAAGTTAAAACGTCTTAAATTTAAGTAATCCGATCTTTCTTTACTCCTCATCTTCAACAATTGCAAGTAAATTAGTTTTCAATCAAAACTGGTCGAAGAAATTCTCCAATGACTTCTTATGAATCGAAGCTAGCACTAAAAAGAATCTTAAGTCCCCGTTTGCTCCCATTAAAGTTATAATTCATTTTTTTTCTTATTAATCATACATTCTCCAATAGAATAATATTACATGTAAACCTAAAACTTCTTCTTCATTTCTAATCATATATTTTTCGAAAAAATACTATTCCAAAAATTATAACATTTACACCATTTGTTTCATTGGAGATGTTGCTAGACTTCACGACAAAGGAAGTCGTGCCTTCAAATCATTAGGAGGTAAAATGGATAAACCCCAATAATTCAAGCCCTTGTTTGAGCTACATTATTGAATAAATAAATTTCACATTCTTATTTTTAGTCATACATTTTTCAATAAAATAATATGAGACATAAATTCAATTTTTTCTTATTTTATAACTACACATTTTCCAAAAAATCACTATTCTAAAACACATTTTTTTTTTACCAAAATTTACTTTTAATGGAACCTAAACAAGGGGCGAAATAAACTATAAAGAAAAGGACAAATAAATTTAGTAGATTTTAATAAAAATTGATATAAATGTGTAGTTAAAAGTTGATAAAAGTTATGAATTCTATAAAAATATATAGTTAAAAACAAATTTGAGAAAAAATAAATTTTAAAAAATAGAAAACAAACATGACCTTAGCCCCCATTTGATAGAGAAATTGAGGGAAATTATATTTTGAATAACAATACACCAAATTTGACAATTAGTCACATGACAAACTGTCATTTGTCAATTTTTTATTTTATTTTTTCAATTTTTCCACTTACAATGTTTTAAAAATAAGTACAATATCAAACTCGGTGTAAAGGAAATAGTGTACAAATGGTAAAATCCTTTAAATAATACTTTTTTTGAAAAATATGTAGTTAAAATGTATCGAAAAATTTTGAGTTTATGTGCAGAATATTTTATTGAGTAAATGTGATTGAAAATGAGTATGCGAAATAAAGAATTTTAGCTCATGTTGCCATTAGTTTGAGAAGATAGAATTTTGAATATTGATTTTTTTTAAAGCGTGTTGTTAAAATGTAGAAAAAAGTTTTGAGTTTACGTACAAAAATTTTATTGTGTTAATATCTAATTGAAAATGAGTACGAGAAATAAAGAATTTTAACCCATGTTTGATAATCATTATTTTGAGAAAATTAAGTTTTGAATTATGATTTTTTTTTTGTGAATGTGTTGTTAAAATGTAGGGAAAAAATTTTGAATTTACATACAAAATATTTTATTGTGTAAATATATGGTTAAAAATGAGTATGAAATTTATAGAATTTGGAAATAATAATTATCAAGTAATTTAAAGAGAGTCAAACGGGGGCTTAGTGTGCTTAATTCGCTGCAAGCCGTTTAATTTCAAATTTTGCAACCCAACCACCGGAAAGACCCCTCAGATACACCCAAAGAGGGGTAAGGGGGGTTAAACCCGACCCTGAAACCAAATGTCTACTAGAACTCAAAACCAGAACCCAACTCAAGGCGACGACGTTTCAAAGCTCGAAGAAGAAGATTATGAAGAAGAAGAGGTGTTGAAACTCGAAGAAGAAGTGGAGCAAATAGCCCAGAAAGTACTCGAGTACAGAACTACACTTCCGGACCAGCTCAACTCCACACTCGCTTCTCTTCTCTCTTCTCGACGACCCATTATTACCCCTAGCAATTTGTCCGAAAATGGATCTGAACCCGGACCCGAATCGGAGGCGGGTCATAATTCAGGTGCGTCTGCAAATTTGAATTTTATTTTTACCTATGTCTCTGCTGTGTATTGTCGCTCTTAGGGTTTGTTGGATAAAATTTGGAAATAATTTTTCAAAAAATTGAAGTATAGCTTATTTTGTGTGGCTCTGTTTTTCTACGAAGTTATATATTTTACCGTGATATGAAAATTTTCATTTTTGTTCTCTGGTAAATTTAGAAATACTGGTGAAAATGTTATTATAATTGCCCTAAATTTTTGTCATTTTTCAAGTTTGCAGTCACTTGAAACGTGTGTCTTCTTGCTTATTTGGATTATATGTGGCAGGATTGCGTGACATTTTTATTCATAATATGATTAATTGTGTTAATTGGTTGAAATTACTGAAACTGGCAAAGCATGGCGGTCTGCATAATGGTTATATGTAACTCTTAGGTGTCCAAATGATGAAAAGTCATTCGGGTATTCAATTTTCACATTGGTGTGAATATATTTTATTCTATCTATATCCTTTTGAGAAGATCCTTGACTCCACCAATTTCCTCGAAACAGAGCCACAGAGATGTTAATAACACTCTGGTTTGGCGGCCACAATTCATCCACCAGAGTGAATCGATTTAATTATTCGCATTCTCATAGTAAACATGGTATGTGCATTTATCCACATTCATCTGTTTGTGCATGTGTAAGATTGTGGTTACCCTGGAGGCTGACTGAGTTACAAGTTGGGAGTGATTTTGTTGACAATGTAAGCTGCCGTTGGGTTGTGATTGGCTCCCGAATGGCGAACAGCGAGGAAAATAATTTTTTGCCTCCTCTTTTTCTGTGTTTGTTGTAATTCTGCAAATGCTAGGCTTCACCAGATCTTTAGTGCAGATGGCTGCAGAAAAATTGAAATTTTAGTATTTCGGTTGGAATCCTCTTCTTTCAAACTTCTTTTTTTCTTGGCCGTTTATTATTGTAGTTTTTTTTTTCTTTCCTTTTTTTTGGTGGGATAGTAGGTTGATTTCCTTACAACTCATCCTTACTCGCATACTGTTTCTGGTAGCACATGTTGGCCTTGGAGAAGCAGAAATATATTATATATCCCTTTGATTGATTTTACCTTTCCCGATATCAAATCCCACAGCTCCAGTTCTATTCCTCCAAACATGGTGCGACTGCTGAGAAGGTTGTATTGAATTTGTGCTTCACCTGGTGCATTATGTTCAAAAATGTTTCCTACCAACTCGAGCTGGGGGATATATGAGTTGTGCTTTGACTCGGTTCATTGAAATTTTAATCATTCATCTCACACCAGATTTGTATTGTATTTTTGTGGATATGTTGTATGGAAAACTGAAAAGAATTCCAATATATTGCAGAGCATTCCAGAGGCTCTACTTCTCTCCCAAGACATACCCAATTTCTGTGTGAATAAACTGATACTACCATTCCCCTTTTATTCTAGCAGTACCATGTAACCCTGAAGATTCCTGTATTACCCTTCCTTTAACTAATTGATAACAAATAAGCCAAGACTATTGGGGCCTATCAATGCCCTGCCCTCGAAATTCACCTTGTCCTCAAGGTTAAAAGTCCTGGCCAATTACAAATTTTCGAATACAATGCTGCCAAACAATTTCCCTCGCAAGAATCCCAACTGTGGTAGAAGTGGTGTAGGGATGTTTGCGCCTGACAAAATGGGTGGACTTATTGTGATGAACAACTAGTATAATATCCATGAAAATGCGCCCACCCATGAAATTTCTAAGTACTGAATTTGAGTAACTAGCATACAATTGTGGGTAGCCTCACATTCTGCCAAAATCATCACAGCTTGGTGCGCACTCTGACCTCTGATTTTCCTGGTCCTTGGTGTCGTAAGCCCTACTACAAAATATTATGGATAAAACCTTTGTATTGCCTACTCCATTTGGCTTCATTTGACTGTCCTCATTATTGGATTTCTCAAGGACCAATTTTTCCGTGTCATTGCCCTCCCCCAGTAGCTCCTTGTTTTATAGCTATGGCCCACTGAATACTTCTGATCGTACATAAAAACCAAACGCTTCTCGCGCTTCAATTGTACACTTGCTCCAGTAAACTTGTTCAAGGAGTTCATTGATTTGGGTGGGGAATTGAAATCCAGACATGAAATGATATCCAATTTGAGGTTTGAAAAGAGCTGGGACACTGTTGAGTCGGTGTTATCAAGGCTGAATGGAGTAACTGGAGTTAGTTTGATTGAAGCCATCACCAATGGTTTGGGGATTGGAGACGGAGTGTGGTTCAAGAAAGTGGGTGTCAGGTCTGGGCATTTCAATTTACCTCGATTTGAGCCAGAATTAATCAATACCTATTGGAGCAAAGCATTGGGGTCTGAATTAATGAAGGTCTGTTGGAGCAAAACATTTGCGTCCTCCACTTTTTGGGCCAGGTCCTTTGCTTTCAACACCGGATTCTCTGCCTTGATATCTGGACTCGGCCTACTTACATAGTACCCTTTCAAATTGATTGCCGATGTCTTCTTATCCGGCCTGTTTTGCAATGGCAAAGCTGGTTCAAAAGTCTCCGGCTAAGGAGAAGCTGGGACTTCGAATATCTTCCAATCATCTTTGATGATGCCTTCTTGTTTAAGTGAGAGGAACTTCATTTTTGTGCCCTCTTTAGAGGAAAGAAATCGCTCAAGCAGTAGGCTGTTTAATTCTTCCCAAGTTTGCGCGTGTTGACGCCGATTTACCCCTAGAAACCACGCCCATGCTTCACCATCAAAACACACTGTAGCGGCGTCCACTTTCTCTGCCTCTGACAACTGATTCATTTAGAAAATCCTCTCTGCCTTAGACAGCCACCAATCTGGATTTTTGCCGTAGAATATTGATATTTTGAGTCGGCCTTGCCAATCCATTCGAAAATCATCCTCTTCACTGAATTTTTGCAGCACCTGTTCGAATTTCTACATAAGTGACCCCATCTTCTTCTCCAGTTCTTTCCTCAAATCTATTGCCATTTGCCCAGAATCGATGATAAGAACCTGATTGTATTTTCGTGTATATATTGAATGGAAAAACTGAAAGGAATTACAATGGATTGCAGAGCTTTCTAGAGGCTCTACTTCTCTAAGTCATACCCAATTTCTGCATGAATAAACTGATACTATCCTCCCCTTCTATTCTAGCAGTACCATATAGCCCAGAAGATTCCCATATTAGCCCTACCTACTAATTGGGAGACAAACAAACAAGCTAATACAGAATCATAAGTGAGTCATTGAGCCTATCATCATCTTCCACTCATTCTTTGTACTTTATTTCCTTTGTTAGGTGATGATGTCTACTAGGCATTTTTGGCGAATCTCTCAAAAATAAACAAACCCAAGGTAAATATTTGATCTAAGGGAATATTATATTTGTTTGCATAAGTGCAGCCTGTCCTATAATAGTATGCACTGAAAATAGTGTTCTGAAATTTTTCTTGCTCAGCCCCCACGGAAATTTGAAGAAGAAAGTGTCACAATGTGATGTGTTGAACATATGTAAATTGAAAATATTTTCGCCTTTATCTATTTCTGTGGCTTCCTCATGTTGTGGCCTTTGTGTCACTTAAAATCTGTATCATCTTTTAGTACATAATGTAGAGTATTTCTCCATCCCACAGGTGTACCTGTTGAGTCAAATAGAATGCCCTCATTAGTTGGAGAGGATCAAGAGGAAGCTGAGAAGATCCAACTCCTTAAACAGAAGATCTCAAGTAATGCCTCTACAATGCCCATCGTCTTGAAGAGGATGAAAGACTACATGGCAAGGATCGATAAATTAGAGTCGTCCAATGGAATCATCCATCCGGCTTTTAAAAGGAAACGAACAAGTTGACCAGGTTTTTCACATTAGATGTTTCTTATTTTGTCGTCTATTCCAATTAGTAGTGTTATTATGCTAACTTCTTAGCCAGTTTATGCTACAGGGAATTGTCGGCTCGACATAACACTGCTGATACTTGATGCAATAGTAATTATGTTATAAATAGGTGGAAACATTGATTTAATATGTAACATGATTTAGCTTTTCTTAATCTGTTTTATAGCACATGCACTATGTTCTTGAAAATTCTTAAATTAGCAATGCTTTTAGCCATTTTGTTGCTTATTTGGAAGTTAAAAAGTTTTTGAGATGCACTACACGTACAGATTCATTTGTACAGAAGTTGAACAGAATAAGACACAAGGGTGATCTTTTGACAATATTTTACTCACATGGGGCCCACACCC
Source organism: Fraxinus platypoda (assembly GCA_903798405.1). Lineage (NCBI taxonomy): Eukaryota > Viridiplantae > Streptophyta > Magnoliopsida > Lamiales > Oleaceae > Fraxinus > Fraxinus platypoda. The sequence goes on along the minus strand of CAIGRT010222736.1, from coordinate 30,258 downwards.
CATGTGAGTATTCTGTTCAACTTCTGTACAAACCATTCTGTACGAATGGTTTAAACCAAAGTTTTATCTGTTTTTGATGAAACTCACTAACTAGACCCAAGGTAGAAAGCTCGACTGAAGGTCGAAGTTTTCATTGGTAATGACAGGGCTGAGAGGGTGTTGGATCAGTTACGAGCAAATATTATGCAGCTCCATTTCATTGGTAACGACGCAGCGGAGTTTGTTGATGAACAGAGAGAAACCATTTCACACGATCATCGTTAGTAATCTCTATTGGTGGAATTGGAATAGTTTGCATGTTAGGAACAAGAAATCTCAACTCCGTTTCATATGGTAACTTGAAGTCAATGGAAAGTAGTTGTTTAACACGATCATGCAACTCCATACATGAAATACTTTTCGGAATGACAATACTATCTGCAGCAACAATTGGACGAAAATATTTCCATGTCCACGTGCCTTCATCATTCTCTTCGAATCGACCATCGAAACAAACCACAATGTGCAACTCATAATCCATATCTGCAATTCGACAAAACATTGAATAACTTTATCAGCAATGATTAAAAATATCCATAAACAAAAATAAAGAAAAATAACAATAAAAGAAGACTACAATGTCAAGTACTACTAGCAAGCACGCGGATCTATTGTACTATCAATTTTGCTTGGCGTACATCATGATTGACACACATAATATTGTCATTAATTTTAACAGCATTTAAAACAATCAATGACTTTGATTTTTACACCTCACACAATGTCAATTATGATGTATACAAAGAATGTACAAGTAGAATAATTCATTGTACTATATAGTTAATTAATTAGCAATGAACTTGAAGGACTGCAAATAATAGAAAGTTACAATTTAATCTAAGTTAATTAATTAATTCTAACCTAGTTTATGAATACCAATATTTTTTTAAATAATTTAAACTAAACAACACAAAGAAAATTAAAAGAAATTAAAGATAACAAATTAAAAGGAAAATATAATATAAGTTCCTATTTACTTCATTAAAAACCTAAGCATTCATGGTATTAAATCAGATTAAAGATAACAAAGAATCAAAGGGTGATTCATCCTCACATTCTATGTATCCAGTTTAAAGAAAAGAGATGATGAAGCAAAAGAAATTAGTTTACATACAGTCGAGCATCAAGATTAAAAAAAAAAAAAAAACTAACTATCAAACGTACACAATATGAAAGATGAACAAGCATTTAAGTAAACGGATTAAAGACGATTTTATCGTCAATCTGGGTTGAAGAAATATGAAACCTGCCATAGTTAGGAGAAGAAGAAGAAGTCTTGATTTGTCTGTGTTAATTCTGCTCTGTGTTGTGCATTTTATAAGATGTAGCAGTAGCAGATACCAGTTGTTTTAGGTTTAGGTTTACTCCCTAATTAAAATTCCAGTAGGACTTAGCGTCAAATTCCAAGTCCCATTAATAAATAGAAATTATTTCGAAGTTTGTACATTGATTTTTTTAACATTCAAATTACAAAAATATGCAACAAGAAGAGAGAAATCATGTTGCAGAGTGTAGACAATAGCAAAGAAATAAGTAATCATCAATGAAGCAATAATTTGAACCTTTTTTTTTTTTTTTGAAGTGTTTTTAATAATAGTTTTTATGCAGAAGTATTTTGATATTTGTTTTGTGGCTTAATTATGCAGAAGTATTTCAATTATGCCAACTTTCAATTATGCAGAAGTATTTCATCAGATTTGAAAGTTAACACAAAAGAATTAAGCCACATGGCATTCATGTACTGTCAACGCTGCATCTGTAAAGTGGGTTGGTAAATTTTTCTGTTAAAGTGGCTTAATTCAATTTTTACTATAATTACCATTATGGCTGTAAATGGATTTTTGCTTATATCCAATCCGATCCGATAATCCAACGAATATTTGATTATTAAATCCATATTCAATTTACTATATTATCGGATATTCGATTCGAAATTAAATAAATTAGGAAAAAAAAAATCAATGTTGGAATCAACTATTTTTTTTTTTTCAATTTTTCCAATTCTTAAACGGGTTTTAAATAATTATAAAATTTTCAACTTCTTATGTTTTAAATTTGATGACTTTTTTATTCTAATTTTATTTATTTTCTCATTTATTTATTTTAGTGACAAATAACATGTCATAAAAATATTTTATTGACATATATCCATATTTGATTCATTTAGTTAACAGATTATCGGATTAGGATCATGATCATGATCGGGTTATCGATCGAGACTTTAAATCCATCTCACATTAATTTTATCGAATTCGGATCAAAATACAATTCATTGACAGTCATAGTTACCATTGGATATATGTCCAACATATATTCAACTGTATCTATTAAATAAATAAAATGTCAAGTTATATTATTTAAATAATTGTTCATGTATATTAATTTTGAATAAGCAATTAAATTTGTATTGGTCATAATTATTATTATTATTATAAGTTGTGTAATTAAGTCATGAAGACAAATTTAATTTATATTGTAATTAAAATTAATTGTTCAATAAATAAAGTCGGACACCTTATTTAGCCCCTCTTTAGTCCACATTATTATTTTCATTCTCATTCTTCTACTTATTTTCAACCACACATTCTTCGATAAAATAATATTTTTCATCACATCAATAATTTTTCCTTCTTTTTCAACCACATATTCCTCGTCACATCATTAAAAAAAAATGCATTCTTGATTTCATAATGTGCACCAAACATGTCCTTGTACTATATCTAAAAAAGAAGTTATATTGACATCACAATATTTATTTTTCACATCATAATTTAATTGCACTTAAATACCTTTTATTATTGTAACTTTTATATTCTTAACTTTTTTCACTAAATTCTCACCGTTAACTTCCAATTAATTAGCACATTTCATCTTTAATGATGATTTCTATCCCAATATTATGTTTGCATACCTGGAAATGATGGAAAAATGTTTTATGCACTTGTAATTAGTTTCTTTTTTAATTATTTAAAAATATGATGGATAAATAAGTCTATTCTTTGTGACCTTTTAACGTACATTTTGGACAGAAGCTATTCACTAAAAATGCATGGATCGTGAACTAATAATATAGTGATGAAGAGATTTTTGTATAGAGAAAATGATTTTTTGTGATTCACTTGTGTAATCTATAGTGGTTAGTGAGACTTGAGGATTCTTGTGAGATTTTATATAATCTCTTTTGTAACAAAAAAAACTGCGGGTTTTAGGGTAAAACATTTTATGGTATTCTTTATTTATTTATTTGTATATTTTGGTTGGGTTTTGGGGCTGGAAATTCATTATTGAACACAATTAATTTCTTAAATTATTAGTAAATTTAAGAAGTCAAGAATTCATTGATTTACTACAGAATTTGGAAGAATTGAAGAGAAACTGAGAAAAATCTCAAGATTACTTTTATTCAACCAAAAGGATAAAGTAGGTCTAATTAAAAATTATAATATAACTGTACCAAAAAAAAAAAAAAAAGGATTTCGTAGAAAAGTGATATTGGGTCGAAAGAAGTAATTTTCCGACGTGTTCCTATTCAAAGAATTTTGTGTCTATTTTCCAATTAAAAAAAAAAAATACCCCTTTATAATACTTTTTAACATATACCTCCTTATCATTTAAAATCAATATTTTAATTTTTCATTAAAAACCAAAATATTTTACGAAGTACCCGTTGGGGTAATGTATGTGCTAATATGTTACTTGTAGAGTGTTGTTAAAATATTTCACTTTTTAATTATTATTTAAAAGCAATATTTTACTTTGTATTAAAAAATCAATGTTTTATATGAATGTTACTTGTACAAACATAATGAACACGATTTGCTATCATTACTTTACCAATACGGGTAACATAGCATGAAACAACTTCACATCACTGTTCCAACACTATCATCACAAATGACTAGTAACACGTTATGTTACTCATCTAAGATTACTTAGCATCATCTTCTCCATCACCACCAGAAAATACAAGTAACATAATTCAAATCACTACACACCATTATCTGCCACCACCATTGTCAAAAAAACACAAGGTAACACATTATGTTACTAGTCTAAAACCATTCCACACCATCGTTTGCCAACTCCACTGCAACTACCACAAAACACAAGCAACACATTATGCTACCCGTTTGAAACCAATAAATACCATCCCATTCTTGGTCGAAATCCACCACCAACACCCACAAGCAAACCACCACCATTTCTGACTTCCATTTTCAATCGACACTACACAAATATGAAATCTGGAGATTAAGATCCTTCGTCGAGAGATCCTTACCTCACCAACTCCTCCAATCATATTTGAAATCTTGAAACTTGTTAAAAAGCAAGGTATCCTACAGAAATCATCAACCGAAATTCATATTGTACGAATACCAACCCCGTTGGCTACCTCTCCGACAAGATGTACAATAATTTTAGATTAGTTTCAGATTTGAAGGTATGGAGAAAGATAGTAGGAGTGAATACTTAGATCTGAGACCAAATCTAAAATTTATTCAGATTTAAAACCATGTCTGAAATTTTGGTGGCGCTTGGTGGAGAAGGTGGTGGCGGAGAAATGTGGCAATTGTTGGCGGAGAAAAAGATAAGGATATTAGCGATTGTGATTGTTTGATGATGAAGGAGGAGGTGGTGGTGGACGACGATTACAGTAGGCAGTAGCATAAAATGTGATGATGGAAGAAGGTTGTAGTGTAGGGAGGGGGAGGGAGATGATAGTGGTAGAGGTAAGGTTGAATGAGATATATTAATTTGATAAGCCATGCTACGTGTACAGAAAATTTTTACACTTTACTTAACAGATAGACACATGGCATAAAGTCATTGGCTCGTTTAAGCAAGAAAATAGTTTTTCCATCAATTAAATTGCCAACTGAGATATGTCAATGGGGGTGGCAGTATTTTTCTGTAAAAATGGCTTTTCCCAAATTTGATTCTTAATTAAATTAACCACTTGACACGGACTACACGGTCTTAACGTTTCAACATAAATTGACCATGTAATGCGAGACCTAGTTAAAAATCTACATTGGAAATGAGTCCCTAAAGCACTAAAAGTCTTCCAATCAATAACCAGTTAATAATCCCTTTAACTTGATGAAAATAAAAACATAACTTTCAATTTTAAGAGAGATTCTACAGATTTTGTACGAATTTGGTTAGGGATCCTCCGGTATTTATATATAGACAACCACCATACAACTTGTATCCACCATGGAAGTAGGTAGTTTTCTCTCGCAATAACTACCCACAATATTTAGGTATTTAATTAACTCACCATTTAAACTTTAAATATAATTTGACTTTATATTGGGTATGTGGTTCACAAACAGTTTACATCCTACCTTTTGCAGGAACACATTCAGTCTTTCAATCACCCACAATTTAACCCTTTGAGGTTAATTCTTAATGCAATTAAGGAAACATGGACAGTGTTGACCTCACTTCTTGGAAAGATGATGTGAACAGCAAATGTCGAGCCTACTTGCGTCCACGCACGCAAATTCCTACACGCTTTGACTGAAAACGTGGTCGGTCGGGGTCGTTATATATGAACGTGAGAGATGTTCTAACATGCAAGGAAAAAATGTTCAGACACCGACGTCATGGTTAAATGTGATTGCATATTAATCATCAACTATAAGCAACTCAATCAAAGCAAGATGATCTGAAATCAAGTAAACAAGAATGTGAAATAAACTAGAAAATGTCGAAAGTGGCTTTTAAGTGTAACGAGTAGCATTAGATTCAAAAGTTACAAGAGTTGTTATTTATAGATCTTTAGCCGAAGTGGTAACTGTTGGATAGGAATCACATGGCCTCATCTCCCAAGTCGAAGTATCATATCACTTCCCTACTACGCATTTTATACATTGATAACGAGTCAGCCACCCTACGTCCTAGACTAACAAACTTGACATTCATTATTACAAACATCACATAAATCATTCCTAAAGATTGCCTGCAGATCTTTTGAGAGCCAAAGAGGGCTTCGACCAAATGGAGCTTCAGAATAGAGGTCTTTGGCATGGAGAGCTTCGGAATGAAGAGTTTTAGATTCTTTTCTTTTGACTTTGCCATTCCTTTCCCCTACAACTCTAATCAATCAGGGTCTTTGTTGACTTTGTCAACTTGACTTATGTCTCCACGTGGACTCACGTAAGCTTATGTCTCTATACATGATTATTCATATGATGCATGAACTATTCTTATCAAGGTTTTTGTTGCAGTGGTTATTTTTCTGTAGTGGTTAGTTTTACAACACAATAGTCCCCCAAATCTAAATATAAATATTTATATTACAATTTGAATTTGAAAGCAGAACAACGAAATTTAGGATTTGTGTAGAGTACTTATCGTGGGTGTTTTTTAGAACTTTGAACTAGGGAAAACCTTCACCTTGTGATTTACTAAAATTTTAAAGAAGGAGCTAAAGTTCTTGTTGTCCGAAGCTATGCACTTCGAAATTGTTCATTGTTTGAAAAAGGTTGGGAAGGGTCAACTGAGGTTCGTTTAGCTAAGGCTGTTTACCCCGAAGAAATGATTTGGAGTAGGTGAGGTCTCTGCCGAAGCTATTTATGTTGGAGATGAAGAGTCCTTCTGCCATTTGTTGAGGCTGTAATTTATTGGCTCTGAAGAGGTATGTTTTTTGAAATGTTAGAAAAATGGTAAGTTATTCTGTACGTTTTCAAGAAAAGACAATTAAAACGGTTTAACTTTCCATACACTCAACTGTCGCCACATTTAATGAGTAATGATGATTGCTGCAGGCTTTTTTGTTGGGAGGTAGATGTGTATGTGAGTCAGACACTTTGTTATGAACTGTAAAATACAAAATAATAGAAGTTATGGGTAGCTCAGATTGAATCTTAAATGAACAGATAGATGGTTCGGATCCAAATCCAACGGTTGAGATTGATGACCTTTGCCTATAAAATGTCACAGTTTTGGGAAAAATCATTCATTACCTTTGCTCAGACACTTTCATTGATTTTGATATTAGGGACATAGATATTAGGACAGTAGCCTTAGAGATGGGGGTTACAATCATCAACACCGCCGACCTTGTTCATGCCATTAAGGCAGGACAGATTTGTTTACCTATGAAGGAAGGTTGGTTAGACTACGATGCAGGTTGGGGGTAGCCAAAATTCCTTCGAACGTAACTTCTGCTGACCTTGTAGAGATTAGGGAAAAGTACTGCATTCCCTATACCATAGAACTCATAGCACTCTTTCCTGATGAGTGAGCCTATTTCTTGAGACCAGGGTGCGTAACAGTGAATAAGTTTCTTCTGAAAAGGCCTTCATCCATTCTTAGAGTTGTCCTTAGATCATATGGACTAGCTCCTACCCAGCTTGTCCCTAATGCTTGGTCCTAGCTAGTTGGGACCTACTTCTTATGGAATGAGACCTCCTTGGGCGAGGACATTCCCTGCACGTCTTTCAGTCTGTTTTTCAGCCAGGGTGTTAGGAAAATGAGACTCCAGGGATGGTATTCCCTCTGTCCGTCGGAAGAACACTCTCCATTTTTCATAGGCCTCCTCTCTTCCATCAAATGATGGAAAGATACCTGGCTCTAGGTGAGGGGACGGTGGCAAACATGTGAGGGTGATAAGGTCCCCTATGTGAGAGTGCCAACCAACTACGAAGCACTTTTTATTTTTGTTTGAATCGATTCTGACTTTGTTATATTGTTATAGGATCGGTAGATCGCTTCGAGTGGACCCAAGCAGGATTGAGTGTTTATAGATGATATCTGCCTTTGTCCTCTATCTTCAAATGAGTTTGACAGTTTGATTGCTTCCAAGCAATTTTTCGAAGAGTTCGGATCGATGGCTCAAAAAGTTAAAAACTTTTTAGAAAATTTCTTAATAGCCGTAGAGGGTAGTTTATACCGAACCTCTGTTTTCTTTGTTTGCAAAAAAATTTGAGAAGAGGAAGCACCCCACCCCCGACATGGCTTCAATCCTAGCTACCCTTCTATAGCTAAGAAAAAAGGATTCAAGTCCTCGTCTACTGCTGCAAAGCAGACGAGGGATCAAGTTGAGAAGATCGGCAAGGAGGTTGTTGTTCATGAGGGTGATGGACGATTCTTTATGAAGGACAAGGGGAAAAATAAGGTAGATAAGGTCTTCAAAAGAAATTTACTTCTTCGTCCTTCGGAAAGGGAGGTCTATGGTCTGCCTACTACTTCGATCTAAAGCCCCGACAGGGGATAAGTTAAGGCAGCCTCTATCACTACTGTCAAGGGGATCAGAAAAGGCCAATTGTTGTGGAGCACCTGAGACAAGAGCTTTCGAAGAGGGGAAGGGCCTCAAGTGACACGACGATTGCTTCTGATGTAGCACCTTGGACAAAACTCTCCTTGTCCAAAAGAAGTGACAAACTTGCTCCATGCTTCCTCCAGAAATTCAAACCGCCATTGCCACATTTCACAAATACTGGACAGATAGGTGGTAGACCTTCGTAGAAACCAATGATATGGAGGATATGTTTGCTCCCATGGTAAGCTAGACGAAGAGGACATTTAGGGTTGCCATAGAAGTTGAAGTCCTCTTTAAAAATCTTCAGAAGAAAAATAAGGAATTTCTGAATAAGGCTTCCCAAGTCGAGGAAGAGGCCAAGAAAGCAAAGGCCAACACTGAGGCTGCTAGAAGTAGCAGGCTGAGGAGGCTACGAAACTCGCTTCTGCTTTGGCAGAGATTGAAAATTTGAAGAAAAAGTCCACTTATCTCAAAGTGAAATGGATTCTTTTACCAAGCAAGTGGAGACCTCCGAAGCCTACCAGAAAATAGCTGTTGAGGCCTTGGAGAGGTCAAATAAGGTAAATGCTACTTTGAAGCAGCAGGTAGGGGAACTTGGTTTCAAAATCACTGACCTTACTAAAGAGGTTGAGGTAGCTAGGGATGAGACCCAATCTGTCGGTGATGATGCTCCGAAGCACTATATTGCTAACTTCCATTTAACCGAGGAGTATCAACGCTTTGAAAAGTACTAGCGGAGGTATGCATACACCGAAGTTGTGAAATGAATTGAGGTACATTCCCAAACCTTCAACATCTCAGAGTTGAGGTCAGAGTTTTTGTAGAAAGTAGAGCCTTGGACTCCAGTGGATGGCAGTGATGTGATTGAACTCGAAAATGACGAGGCTGGGATGACAATGCAAACTCTGAAACGATTGTCCTCAATACCATTGTCCCATTTGCTGGCGCCCCTCCCTCACCTGCTTAGCATTTTAGGATTTGTATTTTTTTATTTTCAATGTACTTGTAATTTTGAATTCCAATGAATGAAAATTCTTTTCTTACGTTTGTGTTATTTCATTGAATTTCATTTATACTATTACCTTTCGACGTGTTATTGCTTCCCACGTGCTTCGATCTTCATTAAGACTCATTTTAATCAAAACTTATACAAGTGTTAGGATTTCACGTATTTTGACTTTATCTTTCCTCGGCATAGGGTTGGATGTTCATCCATGCAGAGGCTTTCCCTACAAATTTTGTTACTGGGAGGCATGTACTATCCATTTCGGCAAACATGAAGGTGGTCCCATTAGGGATTCAGCTCTTCGTCAAAGTGCCTTTATTTCTCTACTTGGTAAATGGTTCATCAAGCAAAAGCTTCTCCTACAACTTTTGTCACTTGTAGACATTTTTCTTTTAAGAATTAAATAAAGCTGTTTTCATTGAATTTAACAAATTGTATGCAGATTGATAGTTTTACATATATTTCTATTGATAGTACATCCTCAGATGTTCTACATTAAAAGGATAAGGTTGTGCCTTTCCATCCAAATTTTCGATCCTATAGGTTCCAGGTTGAAGCTCTTCTTTTATATGGTAGGGAATCTCCCAGTTGGGGCCAAGAGTCCATACTCCTGGCTCCAAGTCATTTTCCGTATGTAGAAAGTTAATTTTACTTGGGAATCGTTCCTCCTTTAATTGAGAAAATCAAGTTCCCATCTTCTCAACACGTCGTTGAATATTTCATTGAACTATAAATGAAAAGGAGAATTTAGACCTACTTCGATCGAGCTCATAGCCTTTTTCTCCATAAGCCATGGAGAAATGAGTTTCTCCTGTTGCAATCCGCTAGTAGTTCATATAGACGATAGGAGCTGAGGTAGCCCATCAGCCTGAGCCCCTTTGGAGGCATCCAACTTCCTTTTGAGGGTGTACTTGATGGTTTTGTTGACGGCTTCTATCTGCCCATTGGCCTGAGGATGGTGGTGATAGAGAAATGGTTTTTGATTTTGAGTTCCTTACATAAATTCCTGACTTTCTTGTTATCAAATTGTTGCCCACTGTCGGATACGATTGAGTGGGAGATGCCAAACCGGCAAATAATGTTCTTCCACAAGAATTTGCAAGTGTTTGCTTCGGTAATTTTAGCCAGGGGCTCTGCTTCCACCCACTTAGTGAAATAATCAATGGTAACAATAGCGAAGTTGTGACTACCTTTCTCATTTGGTATGGGTCCTATGAGGTCAATTCTACAATTGTTACATCTTTTTACAAATTGTTGTGCATCCTTTTTCAATGTAGGCTAGTAGTACCCCTGCCTCAGTACCTTTTGTACCAGAGCTCATCCTTATGTATGATTTCCACAAACCACTACATGAATTTTTTAGAGAACATAGGTGGCTTGCTCACCACCTATGCATCGGATGAGGGGTAGAGAGAAACCTCTTTTATATAGTACTTCATCTTGAAAGATGAAATGTGATGCTCGTCTTCTAAACTTCTATGTTTTCTCCTTGTCAGTGGGTAATGCCTGATCCTTGAGGAATGCTATGATGGGCCACATCCATAGAAAAGTGTCTTCGACCCATGTCACCTCTTCATCTTTAGAAGTTGAAGGTCTAGGGAGGTGCTCTACAGGTACAAAAGTGAGTAGTTCAGAATCTTTGCTGTTTGCAAGCTTTGAAAGAGCGTCGGTATGAGCATTTCTATGCGTGAGATTTGTATCAACTCGAACTTTTCAAAGGATGGAACCAATTCCATTACCAACTTCAGATATACGACCATTAAACTGACTTACTACCAGTTAGGAATCACTGTTGATAATTAGTCTATTTACATGCATCTTCCTGACCAATCTGAGGACAGTTAGAAGGGTCTCGTATTCTGTTGCATTTTTGGTAGTCTTGAACCCAAACTTCACCGCACAGTTGAGATTATGTCTCTGTGAGCTAACTAAGATTACTCCTGCCCCAGAGCCCGTTTCTCCAGAGGAACGTCAACAAATAGGTTCCAAGCGAAAGGTTAGGTGGGTTCCATTTTCTCTTCCATTTCTGGAATGTTGGTGAACTCTGCCACAAATTTTACTAGGGCTTGTCCTTTGATGGTAACTCTCATGTTAAAAAATAATGTCAAACTTACTGATTTATACGACTCACTTCATCATCCTTCCAAAAGCATCAGGTTTCTGGAGCACTTGTTTGAGTGGGAAGCTTGTTAGCACTTGAATATTGTAGGCCTGGAAGTACAACCTCAATTTCTTAGATGTAGACACCAAAGAGATACCCAGCTTCTCCATGTTTGGGTAGCAGGGCTTTGCTGCCAAAAGCCCTTTACTTACATAATAAACAGACAGTTGGTGATTACCTTCCTTTCTCACTAGTACCAAATTGATGACATCGATAGTCACTTCCAAGTATAGTTGTAAGGGCCCGTCAATCTTAGGTTTGGAGAGGAGGGGGCCCTGTCCTAAGTGCTTCTTCAACTCTTGCAAGTCTATTTCGCACTCCTCTGTCCAATGGAACTTTATCCCTCCCTTTAGAACCATGAAGAAGGAAAGACACTTACTGACTGCCTTTGATACGAAGCGGCTCAAAGCTGTTATGCCCCAAGTGAGGCTTTGTACCTCTTTAGGTTTTTAGGGTGACCTCATTTCGACCAGGGCTTTAATCTTTTTAAGATTTGCCTCTATGCTCCTTTGGTTGACCATATAGCCTAGGAATTTTCCCAAAGCGACTTCGAACGCACACTTGAGAGGGTTTAACCTCATCATGTACCTTCTTAATATTTGGAAAGCTTCGTCGAGGTGTTTCACATGATCTTTTGTTTTGAGACTCTTCACATCATGTCATCTACATGTACTCCCATTGTTTTACCAATAAGTTCGGGGAACATCCTATTGACAAGATACGTGGCTTCAGCGTTTTTCAACCTAAAGGGCATCACTTTGTAGCAGTATAGATCTCTGTCCGTTATGAAGAACATGTACTTTTCATAGCTGGGTATTTGGGGATTTGGTTATAGTATAAATAGGCGTCCATGAAGCTCAACAGTTTATACCCGACGGTAGAGTTAACAAGTCGATCTATTCATGGGAGTGAAAACTGTCCCTGGGGTAAGCTTGATTGAGATTGGAGAAGTTGACACATACTCTTCACTTGCCATTGTGTTTTTTTAACAGGGACAGGGTTAGATACCCACTTTGGATAAGTTTCTTATCTGATGAAACGATTGTCAATCAACTTCTTCACTTCATCGTTCAGGGCCTCATATATCTCTGGGTTGAGGGCCCTCCTTTTCTGTCTATGTGATGCAGCCTTATGATCAATTTTTAAGTGATGACAACTAACTTTTGGTTCAATGCCAACCATGTCCTCATGCCTCCAAGCAAAGATATCCAAATTTTCAAATAAGAAGCATTTCAGCTTCTCTTTAGCCTCTGTTGGCAGATCTTTTCCAACATGCAAGGACTGGAGGGGTCCTGGGGTCCACTGAAAAACTTTCCAACTCCTGAAGTGGGGTCGTTCAAAGTTCGTAATCAATTACGCGAAAATACAGTTCATCAAACTTAGTCGTTTCTTCAGCATCTCTCCCTTCTTTAGGGGCACTTATCATTCCAAGGACAACCTCTTCTTCATAAGCGTCCACCATTTTGACATTTTCCCTTGTTTAGGGGATTGTCCTTGTTTAGGTGCGTCATTCATGTTAATGTCTATTAGAATTATATTGACATCCCTAGGTTCTACTTTCCTAAGGGAGCTCATATAGCATTCCCTTGTACTCATTTGGTCACCTTTAACAGTAGCGATACCATTTTCAGTAGGGAACTTCATGCACAGGTGGTGGATGAACGTAACGGCCCACAACTCTCTTAAAGCTGGTCTTCCCAGTAACCCATGGTAGGCGAATTGGTTGTCTCTACCGAAAACTCCATAAAATGATGAGCAGTCAATGGTGTCGTTCCTATCTCAATTGCTAGAGTGATTTTTCCTTTTGGGATGATGATGTCACCAGTGAAGCCATACAAAGGGAATCTCATAGGGGTCAACTCGTGGTCCATCTCCATCTTATCAAAAGTCGCTCAAAATATGATACTAACAAAACTTTCATTATCCACTGTCATTCTTTTAAGACCATTTCGTGCTACAACGACCCTTACTACCAAGGCATCACAATGTGGGTAGTGCAGGCTGCCTCATCATCTTGTGTGAAAGTAATGGATAGCACCCCCTTTTAGTTGAGGATCAACTGTTGTTGACTATGAAACTTGCCATATGAGGATCTGTAGCCTCCATCACATAGTTCATTTGCCCATTTCTAGTTTTCTCTCTACGTATGGGCCTCCAAAAATTGTATATATCTCTCGAATGGGCTCGTGGCCTGTGTTAGCTGGAGGCTTCTCCTTTGCCTTTGGCCTTCCCTAGGCCTTTTCCCATTCCTTTCTCGCCTTCGAGTGACGTCATTTCGAAGGGGATGCCTTACTTTATCTCTCCTATGTTGTCAGTCTTGCCTAGAAGGGATCGCATCTCCTCGTGGGCGTCTATTCCTCCTTTGATTATTAGGTAAGGGTGCAATGCAATATCCCTTCTGCTGTTCTATGGCAGTAGGAGTGGTGATAGGTGCAGCACATAGGTGTTTCGTCCCTATTTCTAGGTGCAGAACTTCATCTCCTACCCATTTCCCTTTGAGGAAATCGTTAGCTAGACATTTCTTGGTACGTCTCAACGCTGGGGTTGACTTCCTCATAAACTAAAGTAGGCACTGCATTTAGGGTTACTGTAGCTAGTGCTTGTCCTGAGCTGAGGATAGTTGACTGTTCGACCTAGTGATCCATCAAAAGGGAGATGAGATCTATTTGTCGTTGTCTTTGAGAAGGTTGGAGTCCCCAGTTGACCCTAGATCTATTAATTATTCATTGATGGTCTCATACCTTAGCATTTCTAGTAGGGCATCATAACTAATAAGGTCCTTGTCTACATGTTTATCCAAAAGAAAGAGTTCATATCCAGCCATCCCATCAGGGCCGATAGTGTTTCCATGTTAGTAACTTGTACATAGTAGGTCATTTCATCAGTGAAACAGGATAAAAAGCTTTTCAATGACTCTCATTGCTGTTGCATCATATCTTGGAGGTGCTGTATTGGCCATTCGCCTTTCTTACTAGTTGCGAAGCACTTAAGGAAAGCCTTTTTGAAATCTGACCGGCTTTTGATACTTCCTTCTAGAAGTCTAGTATACCACACTTTGGCCGTCTTACTTAGAGTCAAGTGGAAAGCTCTACATTTCACTGCAGGGGAAAAACCCTTAAGCTTATATAGGTTTCAAAGCTGTTGTGGTGCTTTACAAGATCACCCCTTCCATCATACCTGGGAATTTTAGGCGGTATGAAGTACCTTCGGACAGGGGCATCCCTTAGTCCTTGAGAAAATGGCAAGTTGTCATCACCATCGTTGAGGTCGCAAGACCTTTGTGGTTCGTCGAAATCTTCATCCTCTCTGATTGAGGTTCGAAGGTAGTTGGGACTGGCCTGCTTGATTTCTGGCCTATTCAGCCAGCTTCTGATGCCTATTTCTAGGCTGGGGATTTTGAGGTAGGTTGCCATGGGTATTTTCATTTGTCTTTCAAATTGAGGTGGTCTCTACTGCCTAATTCTAAGTGCGGGAGGAGGTTGAACTTACATTTTCTAGGCTCTTGTGATAGTTGGTCTGTTTCTAGGCCTTCTTGTGCTCAACCTGTCAAAGACACTTATGGATCTCTGAGGCATGACCTCCAGTTCGTAATTGGGAGAAAATTTGAATGGAGCCTTGTTGGGCCAATTAGTCGCATAGTTGAAGGAAGTGTCGACCCCAACTTTCCTTTCTTGGGGAGCCTCTTCCCTAGTGCAGTGTTGATAATCAGCCATTTGGCTTTGTACTTCTTTTTCGCTACGATAGTAGTTTCTTTGCGGAATTAGGGGGGAACGTGGGGGAAATCATTTCATTAGGCTGCATTTAGGGGGATTGGGTATCCTCCCTGACTCTGCATGTTCCTAAGCGGCTCTTGCATGTCGATATTATGTTAGATGATATCGCTCATGTTTGTAGCCATGGTGGCCACTTCCCTGGTGAGTCGGCAACTAGTCTAGATCCACCTCATTGATGAAATCGATGGCTGGCCACAGGAAAGATGTATGAGGGTTTTCCTTCTTCGGGGTATTCCCTAGCCCTCCTAGACGCTGACTCTTCATTGTTGAAGCTCATGTTAACGTCTTTTCTTCAAAGAACTTTCTCGAGGGTCTTTTCTTAACAAATGATATTCCTTTTTCAACAAACAATCTGAACTCTTTTCCAAGTAGTTTCTCTTAGGGTTTTTAGTTGTTCTTTCTTCAAGAACAACCCCTTTTCTTCACAGGCGGGAAACTCACCAAAAATATATTTTCTAATCAACTTTTTCCAAGGGTTCCTTGTGGTTGTATATGTTGTTTCCCACATACAACGTCAATCTGTTGACCTCACTTTTTGCAAAGATGACATGAACAACAAATGTAGGGCTCACTCGCGTCCATGCAAGCCATTTCCAACACACTTTGACCGGAAACTTGGTTGGATAGGGTCACTATATATGAACGTGGAAGATGTTCTAACACGTAAGTCAAATTGTTCAGACACCGATGACATATTTAAATGTGATTGCATATTATTCATCAGCTATAAGCAATTTAATCAAAGCAAGATGATCTTAAATCAAGAATGCGAAATCAGCTAGAGAATATCGAAAGTGGCTTTTAAGTGTAAAGAGTTGTATTCGATTCAAATGTTACAAGAGTTGCTATTTATAGAGCTCTAGCCGAAGTGGTAACCGTAG
This sequence comes from Fraxinus platypoda, assembly GCA_903798405.1. Taxonomy (NCBI): domain Eukaryota; kingdom Viridiplantae; phylum Streptophyta; class Magnoliopsida; order Lamiales; family Oleaceae; genus Fraxinus; species Fraxinus platypoda. Next base: position 14,129 of record CAIGRT010222736.1, on the reverse strand, counting down.
GATAAGAATCACGTGTCCTCATCTCACAGGTTGAAGTATCATATCACTAACCTGTTGCGCATTTAATATATCGACAACTGGTCAACCACCCTACGCCCTAGGCTGACAGACTTGATATTCATTATTACAAACGTCACATTAATCATTCATAAAGATTGTCTGCAGATTCTTTGAGAGCAAGGGAGGGCTTTGGCCAAAGGAAGTTTCGGAATGGAGAGCTTCACATTCTTTTCTTTGACTTCGTCACTCATTTCTCGTGCCACTCAAACGGAACCTTCATTGACTTTGTCAACTTGATTTATTTATTCAAATGGACTATCACGTTAGCTTAGTTTGGAGCCTTTGTGAGGAGGCATTAAAGACAGAAAATAAAAGAACAAGAACAACCCTACAGTTTGGGAGAATCTGCCTTGTATATTCAAAGAGAACTTTACAATCAAGCAAGTGTTTTTCCTCACTTGCACTCTATGTTTTACAATGAAATGTACATGGAATTTATAGGAAAATATAATTAAAATGGATTGCCTAGATTAATTTCATTTAAGGGTCAGATTTTTATAATATCTGAATTAAACTTTTTTGCTTTCTGGAATGATGAGGTTTCCCACTCTTCAAAATCTACCTTGAGCCTTCCTAAAACCAATCCTTGTTTTGTGCCCCAAATTTCTTACTTCAAAATGATGGTTTAGAGTTCAAGAATCTTTTAGAATTTCACCATTCTGCACTAACCACGTTTCTATGCTTTCATTCTCTATTGAAATCAGTGTCGTCCAGTCAAAGTGCTTGTTTACCCTAAATTTTTCGATCGTTGCCTAAGACGAAATCAATCATGATTGGCGGAACATGAGTCTTTCTCCCACCTAATAAGGAAACAACCTCTCGAAAAAAAAAATGGCCCAATTTCTCTTCTTTCTTTTTTGTTTCAACTTTCTTTATTTTTTCAGGTACGCTAAAGGGTGGGGGAGAAGGAAGCCGAACCTCTAATCAACCTAGAAACATAAAAAATTCTCGTTTTGTATAAAAATGAGGATAAATTTAATTTTTTTTCATGCAAAGAGATGTTTTGACGTAAATAAATCAAATTTCACGAGAATAAAGTAGGCCGTTCCAAATCCGACACGTGGAAGCCACAGCCCACCGTCCCTTGACTGTATGAGGCAGGGCTGGATCTAGACCGTTATATTTGGGCTGGACCAAATACGGGCCCAACGGCAGAGATAACATAGATATCATCGTTATCTTGCTGACTTTGAGAAACTTTTTCATCCTTCATTCTCTTACCATCCTTTATTTATACATAAATAAATTCAGTTAACTTGCGATTAATTTAATAATTGGCTACAATGTTTATCTAGGAAATAAGTTTATTTATCGAATCTAACTTAATATTTGAGATCTAAAACCCATATCCAATTTTGGTGTTTTTCTTTTTTTTTTGTTCCTGTTATCATCGCTTTAATTATTGGAACAAGATTGGGTTTTTCCCTTTATGTTTTCTAGTAATAGTTGCTTGTTCTCTTCAACTAGTTTGATTATGTATTGAATAGGGTTATTTTTAGTACCCACTTTATGAATTGTTCGGTTTTTGGAATATTAACAATTAACGGAAAAAATATACGCAATCTGAAATTGACAGTATTAGCAGTATTCAGATTTAATGCATTTCTTTGCTAATTGTAGTAATCTGGTTTAATTGTGTCAGCATTTTGTTTCATCAATACATATCCAATTCCAATGTGTTTTGAAGAAAAAATTTCCTTTTCATTTTTCCTTCATTCATCCCCTTTTATCTTTTCTTGATTTGGAATAAATATTGATTTGTGGGTTCTAAGTTGGTAATGGATTATCGTCAAGACAACGGATTTTACGGAAATGTGGTTCAAATCACTACTGGAAACTCTGAAAATGGTGTTGAAAATTGGGGTTCTGAGGATGATTATGGGATATGGAATAGAGAAGCTTCTGTTGATACTAATTCAAATTCAAATTATGATGTGAGACAGTCCCAGTCGAGATCAGGTAACGAACCGGTACATAAAAGACCAAGAAATTCCCAATCCGGAGATTTTATGGGTTCTAATCGTTCGAAGGCAATTGGAAAAATGTTTTACAAAACCAAATTGTGTTGCAAATTCAGGGTTGGCAGTTGTCCATATATCACTAACTGTAATTTTGCTCATAGTGTTGAAGAACTTAGGAAACCACCCCCTAATTGGCAAGATTTGGTTGCTGCCCATGATGAAGAACGAGGAGTGTCATCAGAGCCGAGGGAGGAGTTTCAGATTCCGATTATAGCAGGTGGTGAGGAGGCACAGAGGTCTTATAAAGGGAGGCATTGCAAGAAATTCTATACCGAGGAAGGCTGTCCGTATGGTGAGAATTGCACTTTCGTTCATGATGAGCAGTCTAGAGCCCGAGAAAGTGTGGCAATAAGTTTGGGAGGGGGTGGCAGTGGTGGTTATGGAGGCAGTGGCGGTTATGGAGGCAGTGGCAGTGGTGGTGGATCAAACTTGAAGCCCTCAAACTGGAAAACAAGGATTTGTAACAAATGGGAGCTAACAGGGCATTGTCCCTTTGGCAGCAAGTGTTATTTTGCTCATGGAGAAGAAGGTATAATTTCGATTGCCATTTTCATTTCTGATTGAATATATAAATTAAAATTTTGTTTGCAATCTGCTTTCCTTTCACTTGACATGTCTTTAGGATTCATGGTATGGTTGTGTTTAGAAGGCATGCTAGATGGCTCTGTAGCACGGACACTTCAACTTCAACTAGGGAAGTTTGTCCGTGTCCAACACGCATTGATACCTACTCTCTTCGGACACTCTACCATAAACATTTTTCATTAAAAATATTATATATTTTTAACTCAAAATTATTAGTNTAGATGGCTCTGTAGCACGGACACTTCAACTTCAACTAGGGAAGTTTGTCCGTGTCCAACACGCATTGATACCTACTCTCTTCGGACACTCTACCATAAACATTTTTCATTAAAAATATTATATATTTTTAACTCAAAATTATTAGTAAATAACAAATAGGTACTCATGTGTAAAAGATTTCAACAAGAAAAATTAATAACAAGTATCAAACTAAATTTATACTATATAAATGAAGAATTTTAAAGAATTAAATCAATGTATTGGGGACGTATTGTGTCAGTATCTTTTTTAAAAATCGCGTATCGGCGTATCCGACACGTATCGTGTCGGACACACTAGTCTGCGTTGGTGCATCATGGGTAGATGGTATGTATGTGTCTACTAATTGTATACAAGTTTTCATAGGATATTTTTCAACAGCCCGGGTTGAAGAACCTGACGCATTTAGATAGTACGAGGTTTTAGTAAACTTTATGAGATATCTTTTATGTCGTCATCATTTTCTCTGTTTTCCTTCACCATTGCAACATTCCCTTCCTCTCATGATCGATAACCTTGCCACATTTAGCATATATAATAACAATCCTGTTTATGAATTCCACCATCCAGCATATCGGTATTTTGCGTGGGACTTATCCAATGTAAGGCATGGGGAAGAAATACTGTGATTATCTTCATATTGGCTTCTTTTAATAAAATTTTGTTGTGTGCATACTTGAATGTTCTCCTTGAATGTGTGCACCAGAAACATGTTCATATTTTTCATTTTGTGCATGTATTTAGTGAATAATTTTGAGCATGTGTAGAGATAGGGAGTGATGCTATATCGACAATGGTGGCTTGCTTGTAAAGCATTTATCTTTATGATGGCTTTCTTGTAATGCTTTTATCTTTGTGAACGAAATGAGGTGCAAAACTCAAACCCAGGTTCCAAGATGCAAGATGATGTTTTTGAATTCAGAAGTAGAGGCAAGGAAGGCTTCTTTTGCTTCCATCTTTTGGAAATCTCGTTGTGGAGTCTAATTTGGTGTGTGTAAATATACGTAAGAAATAGTTGATTTGCATATGCTTCAACGGTTGCTCAAAGCAGATCAAGAGCATGTTTGGCTAGGCGTAAAAGGTGTACGTATAAGTAAATAGTAAGTTGCTTATTTTGATGATAAGAAAGAGATACTTTCAAAATAAGCAACTTTTTTGACTTAAAAGTAAACCAAATATATTTGAAAATCAGAAGTTGCTTTCCTATTTTAAAGGTTAGCAAAACATACTCCAGCTGAGTTTTTCCACCCAGAGCTTGGCCTTAAAGAATTATGTCAAGCAAACGCATCTTGGAAATATAAGAATTTTATGATCCAAGGATTTTGCATATTTTTGTTTCGTCTTCTTGTGATTTTTCTTGTGTCATATCAGTTTACTACTCAACTAGAGTTTGAAATCTTTCATTAACAGAGCTGCTTCAACATGGTGGAGTTGTGCACTCAGAAACTAAAGATTGGTCTACTCCTGACTCTAAGGAAGGGGTTGTGCCTTGTAAAACTTTGGCCAATACTGTTGTTCCGTCCGTCACTTCTATTCCTCAATCCGAGGGTTATCATATTGGAGTTCCATCGCAAAGGTTGTCCAGTGTGACACAAATGACTGGGCAGAGGCCTCATCGGAAGTGGAAAGGTCCAGATAAAATTAGCAAGATATATGGTGACTGGATTGATGACTTTGAGTAGACTTTCCGTTTCATCTGACAGAATTGAAGGGTCGAAGTTGTCTCCAGAAAACAAAGTTTCGACCAGAAAATAAAAGATACTTCTCTGTTAGGAGGAGGATTATATCTTGTGCCTTCATTTTATTTTATTTCTGCACAATATCAAGCTTGTTTACTGTACAACTTGTTTTTATGGTTTGGGAAACATTTGTGGCATATTTTGTCTTGGAGGTTCGTGTACTCAGTTTTGCATGTGCCTTGGTTTCAACAAGCTTGAACTGTGGGGAAGAGGACGTGATCAATGGGACCTGTCTGAATCCATGTGGACGGACTTATCTCATTTCAAGATCCATTGACTCACTTAAGGCAGACCAGGATATCAAAATTTCATGTCTCTCCTACATTATATCTGGTTTATTTAGTTACATACAGATTCTGTTTCTTTTTTTTCCCTTTGTGGAATTATAGTATGTTGTCTGCTAAAACTGGATCTGTTTTTCAGGATCTTATTTGCCTTGATATAGCATTCACTCTAAAATAGGTACTAGCTTTCATGCAACTACAGGATGAGCGGATAATCTAAACTGTAATCCTTCAATGAATTATCAGTTTGGTTTGTGCAAACCAAGAGTTTTTTTTTAATAAAAGGGATCAAGGATTTCAACCCTCCCCCTTGTGTAAACCATAATTTATGAGCATGCTTGGTAGTACTTAAGGTGTTGGTCCAACGGCATGTGTAGATAATAAGTAAGTTGTAAGTTGTAAATCTTACGAAATGTACTCATAAAAGTATGTTTGATCAACTTTTAAAAAAAAAAGTTGGCTTTGCGAAACATGCATATCTTATGAGGAACTTGTAAAGGCCCAACTTACACGTGGGAGACAAAAACCAAGTCTAGGATTCGCCCTCCTCCCATCTTATGACTTAGGGAGGGGCAAGGAACTGTATCCGATGCTCTTTGTTTGTATATGTGACTTTCAGTTGAATCGAAGATAAAAGTTAAATTGTTTGTCAATTTTACCTCAATTTTTAATGTCTATCATCCAAAACCAAACGAGGTGAAAGATTGGAAAGTCCAGCCCTAATTTACTCGTTCACTTTTGAAGAAGGAAGTTCTCTTCGAGACGAACCAAGATTTCAACAGGTCTTTCTTCAAGCACGTAGGGGATACCATACTTCAAGCATGTCAATAATGAAGTTTCTCAGTTCATAGTTGCAAACCAACCATGTGTCCGAACTATTAAGACATCTTAAAAGATCAATTTTATTAAAAGAAGTAATAAAATCCCTTATATATTGGTTAATATTGTGAGGCTTATCCCTTAACATACACTGTCAAGATGCGACTCTTTTAAACATATCAATTTTGAAATTTGTATACTCATCCGAGTCTTGATCATATTGAATGGCTTGTTAGAGCTTAATGTGCTCTAGTATATTAAGGCTTTGGAATTCATATTAGTTGATATTGTGGGATTTATCTTAAACAAAACGATGAACAATCATTGCAAAGCCATGATCTTCGTCAAACAAAAATGAAATAAAAACGTGAAATATATGGATATAACACACGATGAACATGCCAAACCATGAAAATTATACATCCGACAACACTTGCCTTGGCTTTTAACCCGCACGAAAATTATTGTGGTCATAATGCCACCACAAAGAATTGCAATCTGTCGTTTTCTAAAGAGCCTCTTGTAGATGCCTTCCCCTGGACAAAGATCCTTTATTTTTTGACTTCGGCTAGGAAAACTCTGATTCTAGAGTCATCTCTGTCATAAGAAATCCAAACTATATCTGCAGCATTTCAATGGATAATGTCAAAAATAGACATGTTAGAACCTTTATCAAGAACTATTATGGAATATTTGGTAAGGAGGGTTCGATAATGTAGGACAGTATTAAGAAAGAAAAATAAAATCTTAGTTACTATAATGTCTGATCCTCCTATCCAGTTATGTGTACCACATGGACTTTAAGTGTGAGCCAAATGAGACCACAGAACTTGAAGATATGAAGAAATGTTGTACCTGATCTTCTGGGTAAATGAATATGTGGTGAGTCGATGCTGAATTACTTTGAAATAAGTTGGATACACTTTACAAGTTGATGTCTTAAGTTCCATTCGGTTCAGCTGGAAGCATCTCAAACCCGCACCCGGAAATATAATCTGCAAAGCTCAGTATGGTGTCGTCGACCAATTCATCAAAAATGGTTTCCTCCATTTCAATACCAATATGCTCAATATCTACTCGAATGTTCATCCATTTTCCAGATTTTGCCATGCCTTTCTCGATGAACTGATCCAGAGAATGAGGAGGGAAATGCTGAAAGAGATGACACTCGACTTGTTTCCATACCTCTTGAATAAGATCCATCCTCTTTGGGACTGGCCGAATATTCAGATTAGTATATGATACCCCTGTAAAGCATCCAAAATAACTCTCGCACAGCTCCTCTAGAACTTCATTAGTACAATCGAAGAGGGATTTTTTATCATGGCAAGATTGAACAGGAAATAACTTGACTTCATCAAACAACGATGGGTCAAGAATTTCGTACAAAGAAAGCCACCTCAGAAGAAAATCATCCCAGTTCAACCCCGACCCTAACAATACTGCTTCCACGTATTCATATGCAGATTCCTCGGCCTCGATAGAAGTTATTAAACAAATTTGGTCGCTAGCAGAAGATTGTTCTCCAAAATGTATTTGCTGCTGTTGAATTTCTGTTTCATCTGAATATCACAAATAGCTTCGTTTCAGCACAAAACACACAAAGAAAGACATCCAATGGAAGGCTATAGTATTCTATTTATCAACTATCTAACCTTGTTGAGACAAGGCTCTCATAAGACTGATATCATTTTCGGCCAATAATGGCTCAAGAACAGATATGGGACTTGGTCCCTCCATTTTATCAATTGTATTCTCAGGATTTTCCACATTCCGGGGACAGAATGTTGGAGACGAAAATAAGTCATCCCTTCCAATTGAATACTAGAAACAAGTAACAAAAATATGAAACTTTTAAAGGAAATGCTTCTGAAGGAACACTAAAGATGTTGAAAAAAATTCATAACACTCCACACGTGGAGGGCTCAGCATATTGGCTTAAGATGCTCAGCCGATACAAACAGCAATAAAGATTGGAAATTTACCGATTTCAAGCATTGGAAAGAACTTGCTCCATCATCTACTTCATCAATAGAATCATACTGGATGTCTCTACCGATTGAATTGATAGTCGATACACAAGAAATTATTGTACTTTTTTCTTCTTCCTGGGGCCTTATATCAGACGTGTCTTCTATCACCACAAATCTTGAAAAAGAACTGGGAACTGTTAAGATACAAAGTTCCTATTATTAGAACATAAAAAGTAAAATACCCTTAAAATTATGTTTTAAGAATGGAGAAAGTACCTTCGGAATTTATAACATCTTCGGGGAGGCATTGTTTTTCTATTTCATTATCTTTGAACGGAGTATTTGTATTAAGAGATGGTACTTTCTCACTGGGATTGTTAATACCGTTATGAGGTCGACTCTCTAAATTTTGCCTAGGTGGACTCTGAGGACTGTCATAGATTTCTTGCACAAGATGATTCATGTCATTAACCATGCCACGAGGAGATAACCTCTTCTGGACAGCTACGATGGTGTCATCATTGTACTCTCTGGGACTGCAGCAAGGAGAACTGTTGTACTCAGGGAGGGAGAGAATCCGACCCAGAGATTTAGGCAAGTACCAGCTCACTGGCTCTGCATTATCATCCTCATTGTTCAGCATCTCAGAAAGATGTTTCTTTTCTTTGTTATAGATGCTAGGCACCCCTTTCCTGGGATTTTGAGAGGTTTCATTTGCCATTACCGAGATATTATCTTTTGATTTCCCAACGTGTTGACTCCTCTTATAGCCAGTGGAAGATTTCCCAAATCTTTCAATATAGAAATGGTTCCTATTTGGAGAACTCCAGCCAACATTTTCTCCACTGGAGCCTTCATTACTATCATTCTCATTTTGGTGCTTTGATGGAAATTTAAGGATGAGACCATTCGGTGAGATCCCCCATCGTTCCCTTCCCATTGCATGCCTCAACTTTCTTCTAATTTCAGTAAAAGAGAACTGAGATTTACCTCTCTCATCCCGCACTTTATTGTCTATGGTGTAATGTGACTGATCGACATCAGTGTGAAGGTTTTGGAATACTGCCGGTCCAGGCTTCAAGATGACAATTTTACTTGAAGCTTGACAGATCTCATTTCCTTCCAAGGGGTAGCTTTCCAGAGATTTTCTCCTTCTGCGGAAGAATTTATGGTGTCTAACACTAACTAAATCATCAGATTTTGAGTTGATTCGTTTCTCTTCTGACAAATTGGATACCGAAGCAGAACCAAGTATCTGAACTTTCTCTAACTGCACATCCTCCAATTTCTGGATGTGCTTCACAAGTACAGAATTTGGATCTTGAAGCATTTTCAAGAACAAGGCCTTATTTGAACTTAATGTTCGCAGAGCATTCATCATTTCTTCAGAAAAATGGATTTTCCCTTCTTCCCCAAAACCTTTACCATTACTCAACCTGTGTTCTATAAACACCTTCACTGCTTCAACTAATTTTGCTTCAACAGTTGAGAACTCCAGTCCAGATGGCATATCGAGGTCATTATGAAGACCATGATTCATGCAGCTTGTGCTTTTCTGCTGAATCCGGGACAACTCGTCCATTAATGATTCCAGATCAAACATATCCGAAGGCTTTTGCTCAGGAACTTTACGAAAGTTTTCAGGCATCAAGCATTTTTCTGTATCCAACTCAGAAACATCCATATCACAACTAAGCGTCCTGCAAATTCTGTTTCCTTGCTTATGATTCTTCTTTATATGGGGTTCTGAATCAATTTGCGGAAGATTTATTTCAAACTCATTTGCCTGGTTCTTTGAGCTGTTGAACGTCTCTTCTTTCATAAGTTCCTTCACACTTGTCTTGACAACCTCAGCCTCAGCCATCTTACTTTCTTCGCCGTCCTGAAATTCCATATTGAATTTAATGAAACAACCATCTATATTTTGTATGTTTACTTGAGAAAAAGATGCCAAAACTTACCTCAAAATCTTGACATTTTGACGTGGGATGCGTATAAAGTCGGGATGATCCTATAAATCCACGTATTTGAAAAAGGCAACAAATTAATAGAAAAATCAATTAAATAAGAAGGAAACTCATTTTTTTTATGACGTGGTAGAATGTTTTGGTACTTTGTTTGACACCTAAAGAACAATATGGAGGAAGGTGATTGGGAAGTTGACATTAGAGCTAGTTGGAAACAGCAATAGCAAATATCTTGAAATCCAAAATATATTGATTCTGCACATCAATTATTTGTCTTGTCATATTTGATAAGGTGGATTAGATAGTATTGTAATGTCCATCACACTGTTCAATACTATCTAATACAGTGTACCAAACATGTACTTAAAATACTTCTCTAGACAAGTTTCTTACCAACAGCTAGCTTGCTCACTCGCCTTCTATCTCCGAGCAGTTTTCTGGTGGATCGACCGTGGCGGAAGTCAAATATACTGATCAAACCCCATACACAACCAGCCTGATCCCTATCTTCTTGTGAAGACCATCTTTGTAATATCTTTGCCATAATCAGTTATTCTACGGCTTCAATTCTTTCTTCCACTTGATGAGAAATAGGAAAGCTTGACTCTAGAGTAGATCTGCAGCATTCCATACAATGTCACTGGTATATTAACATCAGCTAAATCTTTTAGGCAGAAACATGGAAAGATTACAGTTCTATCTAAAATGGAAAAAAGGACAATTTTGGATAAGAAAAACACAAACTTTGAAAGAATCTTCTAAGAACTAGAAACTTTTGAACAAAATTCAGCTTATGAATAACTTGGTTCATAGGCTAATATCTAAGTGAATTTATTGCATCTACAGCGAAAAACGAGTACATGATGATCATGATCCATTGATCATTTAATACTAAATTTTCCCGCGAAAGATATATAATAACACTACTGCAAACAACAAATTAAGCCTTGCTCCCAATAACTCGACCATTTGATTCATTATTGGAAGATCTGAAGCAACAAAATTCTCAGCAACTACAATAGTCTATGGTAGCTTTGATCTACCGAGGTCATACCACTCTTGCAAACAGGACATTATAATAATTTGAACAAAAACAAATGATAAGGAACTGAAATATAAGAGAATTACTTTAACAATACACAATAAATATCAGAAAGGACAATGAATGATGGGAATATTACCCGAAATTTGACAGAGCAAGCAACCCGATATACTTTCAAGAATCACAGAATCCACAAGTTTTCTAAGAGAGTAAAGCTCAAGAAACTGCAGCCTTCTATCTGAGGCAAGGAATCATGATTTTGCTTTATCTTTGGTGGAAATTTCAGCATGAAAAGTACTTATATTAGTGGCAGTCTAGTCTCCTTACCATAATGATTACCAGATTTTCCTATCAAGAAAAAAATAATCCCAAAACTTATTAATAATAGGCATTCTGATCAAAATCCTCAAACGCATTCAATCTTGCCTTCAATTATGTTAAAACCACATTGCAAAAAATCTTCATAAACTCAAGCCAAAATGCAGTTTGATGATTCTTCAACCCAAATTTCAAGTTCCAACCAAAAGGCTCAGAAAATTCAATGTTAGTTAGTAAGTACATAAAGCATTCTACATATCAATCCAAGAAGAAAAAGGAAAAAAGAAAACTGGAACTGGAACTGGAACTTTATTATATGGGTTAGATGGTAACTAATTCTAAACCTGCCAAAAAGAGAGATTTATAGGAGAAAACAGGACCAACTCACTTAATAAAATGAAGCAAAATATTAGGTGTGGGGAAGCCATTAAAGATTGAAACATGGAAAAACAAAATAAGGAAGAAAAGGTGGAAGTGTACGTCTCTTGTTAGTGTAAGTGTGAGAGAGAGGTTTTGGGGTTTGGGGAGAAGTACAGTATTTTAGTATAATGCCATCTGCGTGTGCAAACAGGAAGAAAGAAGTGGGACCATTAATCCAATACATGGAAGGAGCTTTGCATTGAAGAAAAGTATTGAGGTATTATTATTCCATTTTCATTTTTATTTCTTTCCAGCAGTTCTTCCAATTTCGAACGTAATCGGTTAAAGATTCACGGATACAGAAATTGACACGAACTGTGCCACCATCGAAAATTTGATAAAACATTACACGACAAAAGTATTCAAAGAGTTTTGATGTTTGATAAGTATGTAAAAATGTTTTAAAGAAATTCCAGTGTTCGATTTCGATATTTGTTATCAAAAATTATGCTGGTTGTACAGAAGGCTGCTTCCAGAAGCAACGTCGAAGATGATTTGAAGGGAAATTATTGGACGAAAAAATTTAATTGACTGTATTTTAAACTAACAAAAAAATGTCATCTATCGTTATGTAAACTTTTATGTCAATCTCGATACCCGTTACCAATAGGGAAATTCGTACTTCAAGATAATCAGTATCCCGACCCCACCCGGGCCCTAATATTTTGGAGAGTCAATTGTTTTGATAATTCTTGCGTAAGATTGCAATTTTGGATGATAGTGGCATAGTGTGATAGCAACATGCGAGGATTAGGCATAAGAGAAGAAAAGTTATAAAATAATTTTGAGTCGTGGGACGTAGTGGTTCCAACTAATTAAATATTTTATTATTTCTAGCTTAAAAAAGAATAAAATAGAGATTATATCTTCAAAGTGATCTGAAATCCCTCCAATGGAGAGATGTAAATGAGATGTAAATTGCATTTTTCAATAGAAAATGTAGAAAAAAATATGTAAATTTATATCTTTCTTTTTGCATCCACAAGAGATAAAAAGTGGATTTAAATATTTTCATTAAAGTAGAATTTTGATTTAGATCTATCGGGATGCAAATGAAGATGCAAAAATGATTTTGAAGATACCAATTTACACTCAGTTTTACACCACTATTGGAGATTCTTTAAACTGGGTGATTTAGCAAACAAAATGGGTTTAATGTATTGAAGATTGTTATTCACTGCTTATTCCATTTTCTTGAACTCCAGATCCGATTGAATAAATTTGTATTAGAAGTTTGCACTAAAATTGTAAGGATTTTTGATGAAGTAATTTATCGAGAAACCAAAGTAAAACACAATCACAGAACATAATCAAAATAAAAACGCAAGAACACCAAATTGTTGACCCAGTTCAGCCAATAGGCCTAGTCTGGGGGGCTCAGGGATTGTAGCTCGTTCCATTAGTGCAAAATACCTTCCAAGAAAGAGTATAGTGTACATCAAACCATTCAGAACCTCTAGTTTGATCATCGATCCGTATGGATCTACAAAATCAAGATACAAATCCTTCACAACAATCAACACTAAGCAGTCCTGACCAAGCCTTAGAACAGACTTCACACGGCCTAGAGTTACTGTATCAAGACAAATATTACAAGATTAATCACAAAAACTAGAGTTACACAAAAGGATTTCAATGCAAAGAAGAAGAAGAAGAAAGAAAACTCTCTCAAAAATGAAGAATCTAGAGAGAATCAGAAGAGACAGCAGAAAAATCAAAAGTGCCGCTACAGTAACCGTCCAGCCTAATTAAATGAAACGTTTATACCAAGAATAAATCTCAACCATCAATTTGATCAAACGGTTAATATCCTTCCTCAACTAGCACAATCCATGCCACAGCCAAAGAATCATTTGGAGGTTGCCACGTGGGCCATCCATAATCCAAATAATCAGCTAAGGCAAATTCAGAAATAGCACCAATTTAATAGTGTTTTGAGAAGCACACACTTTCAATTATTCACCTTAGTTCTCAATAACACCTTACTCTCTCTGGTTGCTGAATGTACACATGGAAATTACAATTCATCATCATCGCCCAATACCTGCAAAAAATTTAACTTGTGTCAATATGCAGTATAGACAAATATGACTTAAATTTTGCAACAGACGAAACTTTTGTCCCCATATCTGAGGGATTTTTTTTGTATGAATTTTGCACAAATTAACTTTACTTGTAGAGATTTTTTCCCTAATAAAATGATATTTAATCTCAATATGTTTTAATCTTTCATGATGATATACATGATTTTTGCTATGTAAAATTACACTCTGACTGTCAGTAAACATAATGGGAGTATCATGCACAAAGTTCAATTCATTTAAAATTCCTTTTAACCATATGCATTCTTTCACAGCCTCAGTAATGGCAGCATATTCAGCTTCAGTACTGGATAATGTTACCATTGACTACAATTGTGATTTCCAAGTTATGCAATTGTCACCAAGTGTAAAAAAGTAAGCGGTGGTAGATTTTCTGTTATCTTTATCACCAACAAAATCAGTATCCATATAGCCTTTTAAGGTTAGCTTATCGATTCTTTTGTCATACACAAGTCCAAGATTTAAAGTACCAATAATGTATCTTAACAGCCATTTCAAACCTGCCCAATTGAGCTTACAAAGGTTGGACATAAATCTGCTC
>CAIGRT010222726.1:0-18808 GCA_903798405.1 Fraxinus platypoda | reverse complement strand
TTGGCTCACATGCTCACATTTTCCTTGGTTTTTTGGTCGAAATTGATTTTTCAGCTTTTTTTTTTTTTTGGTAATTGAAAAAAATTCTAGACACAATGGTAAAAAAATTTATCATTTTTATTGACAATTTCCATGCAAAACGAAGCCAAACGAATGGTATTCGGTATGGTAATTTTTTTTGACAATTGGAACAAATTCTAGACCCAATGGTAGAAAAAATTATCAATTTAATCGACAATTTCTATAAAAAATGAAGTCAAATGGACACTAAACTTTCAACATTTTTCAGGTGAAAAATTATACCAATCAAACACAATTAATTACAATTCTCAGTAAAACAATTTCTAGACAATTCAATTCCCTGTAAAATATTTTCTTTCCACCCATTTTCCACCTTTACAATCAAACAGACCCTTAGTGTAACGCTCTCTCCCATTTGAGTTCGAGCTGGGTCTATAAGGTCTATTTCCACCTCCAATAGACTGACTATACTTTCATGGACAATTTCCATAAAAAATGAAGCCAAACGTACACCAAACTTTCAACATTTTTCAGGTGGAAAATTATACCAATCAAACACAATTAATTACAATTCTCAGTAAAACAATTTCTAGACAATTCAATTCCCTGTAAAATATTTTCTTTACACATATTTTCCACATTTCCAATCAAACGGACCCCTAGCGTGTATAAACAGATGAAAAATGACTTGATTCCTTTATTTTGCGCCATGGGGAACAAAAGTAGCTGTCAATGGTCCCATCTATTTTACTTTAGATCCCTTTTGGCGATTTCTTGAAAAATAATTACCCTTCCTATACTAACTTTTTTGTTTCTTTTTTAACTGTAGGGTTACTAATTATGATAAATCATTATCATGGTGAATTAATTGAATTGGATGGTGGATTTTACTGACTTTCCAAGTGATTTGTGCCGCTAAATTCGTTATGTTCTGAACTTGTTACGCGTTTAATGTCAATCAAAACAGTGCAAACTAGCAAGTGGGATGACATTAGAGATGTCTTCATGCAAAATTTCATCAAGATAGAGAGATACCAAAGTAATCTCTCTCCTCAACTTGCATCTATAGATTTCAGGCCTTATAGTGTAAATTCAATTTTTTTATATAAGAGTTTTCAGAAAATTTTAAAAAAAAATGAAAATCATAATTACCCAAATTTTGCACACAAATTGTCTTGAGGTCCAGAGTAGTCTTCTTTGAACATTTTGCACAACTTCTTCATAAAATGGTTGTGCATTCAACTTATTTTTTGACAAGATTTTTAAATTAGATATTTTAGTTGCTCATTATAAACTAACATTATTTTTTTTTATGAATTACATGTTAGGATAACATGTATTATGGTGTTACTGGTAGAGTATCCTTAAAATATTTTAGTTTTTTATTAAAAAATTTTTAATCTAGGTAACATATATTATGTTACTTTTTATTAAAAAAAAAAAAAACGTTTTATACAGATTGCAAGGAGCAACGATGGTGCCGATTGGAGGTGTTTGAGTTGTGTTCGGCAAGGATTGTCGAATATTAAAAAATAGTGGTAGTGTTTGGGAGCTTGATTCCAATTGTGGCGGTGGTGGTGAAATGCACCAATCGACAATGTTTGGGTTATTTTTTGCTAGGATATATCAAGTTACAATAGTGGTAACCAGTGTAACCTTACAAGTAAAACATGCATTACCTTAATGTTAATGGCGATATTGGTGGGATTGAAGATGGAGTTAGTATTCGGGAGCTTGATTCCAATCATCGTGATGACGATGATGGTGGAAGCATGGAAGGCGTCGATTGATAGTTTTTGAGTTGTTTTTTATTAGGAAATGTCAAGTTATGGTGATGGTCACGCATGTTACAGTTAAAACATGTGTTACTTTACAAGTAACGGATTAGTTACTTCAAATGAAATTAAGCCTTGTTTGAATACCGTTATTTTGAGAAAATTGAGTTTTTAATAATGATTTTTTAGAGAATGTTTGGTTAAAAAATAGGAAAAAGTTTTAGTTTTATGTACAAAATATTTTATTGTATAAATGTGTCATTAAAAATGAGTACGTGAATTAAAAAAATTTGAAATAATGATTGTCAAAGCATGCCTTGAGGCATTGGAGATAGTGAATTTTTTATAAAAGTAATATTATAATAAAAAATTTTAATTGTTAATTTTAAATGATAAGATGGTATATTTGGAAAAAAAAATTAAAGGATATAAATGTAATATCTTGATTTTTAATGACAAAAAGGTATTTTTGAAAAAATAATAATATTAGAATGGGGTATTTCGAAGTTTTTGGGATAAAAGTAGGGTAATTTTGATATTAGTGGAAATTGTCTCATTCGTTGATACCCGATATTAAAGCCCGTTTGTTATTTTGTACTATGTTAAAAGCCCATTTCGGTGTAACTCAATAAATATTCGGTCCTACCCGTCACTCTTAGCGCCAAATTCAAACACATTTTTTCCTGTAAATGCTACCGGAATCTGTAGCTTCACTTCTGCACCACTGCGCCAAAACAAGGGCCTTTCGACATGGAATCTCGCTTCACGCTACGGTAATCAAAGCAGGCATACAATCAGAAATTTATATTGGCAATCACATACTCAATTTTTATGCAAAATGTGGCCACATTGATTCAGCCAACTCAGTGTTCGACGAAATGTCCTATAAAAATTTGGTTACGTGGTCTGCCTTGATATCGGGTTCTGACCAAGCCAGAAAATCCCACTCTACTCTTGCGCTTTATTTACAAATGCAAAAGTATCACAAGCCCAATGATTTTATTTTTGCCAGTGCTCTTAGTTCTTGTGCTCGCCTTAAAGAATTAAAGCTCGGGCAGCAAATTCATGCACAGGTAGTAAAATTAGGTTATCAATTTGTTTGTTTTGCTGTTAATTCACTTATCTTGATGTACATGAAATGTGGCATGTGTAGCAATGCTTTGTCCATATTTAGTGATTGTAGCACTTCTGGATTGTTGAGTTTGGTTTCTTATAATGTAGCTATTACTGGGGCGATGGAAAATGAGCAACCAGAGAAAGGGTTTGAGATATTTAAGCTTATGGGTCGACAGGGTCTTGTTCCAGATTGTTTTACTTTTGCAGGATTACTGGGGGCTAGTGAACCTACGTACGATTTGTCTGTTGGAATGAAATTACATTGTCAAATAGTAAAGCTCGGGCTTTATTATACGGATTTTACTGGAAACACTTTGATTGCCATGTACTCAAAATTTCATCTTATTGAAGAAGCAGAGATGGTGTTTAGGCTGATTGAGGAGAGAGATGTTATTTCGTGGAATACTCTTATTAGTGCTTGTTGTCATTGCGATGATGAGTCTAAAGCTTTAAGTGTTTTTAGGGAGATGGTGATGGACATGAATGTGAAGGCCGATGATTTCACTTATGCGAGTGTGCTTTCTGCAGCTGCTGGTCTGGCTTCCATGTGTCATGGGAGGGAGATTCATGCTCATTTAATTAGGACCAGGTCAGAGTGGGATGTGGGTGTTGGTAATGCACTTGTGAACATGTATGCTAAGAGTGGCTGCCTTGGCTATGCGTACAGAGTTTTTGACCAAACAGAGTACCATAATCTTGTCTCGTGGAATAGCATTATTGCTGGATTTGCATATCATGGGCTAGCAGGAAAGGCAATTGAATTGTATGAGGAGATGATGGGGGTAGGATTGAAGCCAGATTCTGTTACATTTCTTGGACTTCTAATAGCTTGCAATCATTCAGGACTTGCAAATGAGGGCCAAAATTTCTTTAATTCCATGACTGAAGTTTACGAGATCACTCCTAATATTGAGCATTTCTGCTGCCTCGTTGATTTACTAGGACGGGGTGGGAGAGTGAAAGAAGCTTTAGAGTACATGTCTAGATATCCATTTGGGGATGATCCAATTGTTTTGGGCTGTTTACTTTCAGCATGCCGACTGCATGGAGATGTTATAGCTGGGGAACAAATGGCTAGAAGGCTTCTAAAACTTCAGCCTGTTACCACTTCACCTTATGTATTGTTGTCAAACTTATATGCTTCAAATGGCAAGTGGGACAATGTTGCTATGGCAAGAAAATTGCTGCAGGGTAGCAGATTGAAGAAGGAACCTGGCCATAGTCTGATTGAAGTTAAGGGATCAGTTGAAATGTTTATAGTAGGTGATTTTTCTCATTCGAGGATTGAGGAGATAGTCAATCTACTTGGAACCTTGAGTTGGACAGAAAAGGATAATCTACTGACTTGTTAGTATAACAACACAAGAAATGTATATTTTTCACAATTATCTGTATATGCCGATATTTTGTGACTTGGTTTCCAAGCTTCTGGTCTGGTTATTTTTTCCAAATATGTTTCATGTTTAGCCCCCCTCTGTCAAAGCCTTTAATTGCTTATAAATTGGTTGAATTTAATTCATTCTATATGATCCACAACTCTTACTTAATTTTTAACAACACATTCTTGACACTCGTGACTTATAAACAATTATAAGTTTCGAAATTTTCAAATATGTGAACACACTCTTGTGGCCTCTAGTGTGTGTGTGCGCGCGTGCATGCGCACACGCACTTCATCCTCATAAAATCCTATATATGTACATAGTACAAATTTCTCTCTGTGTGCATCAGATTGCCTTTTATGCTTATATATGTTTAATAACTCATATTATTGAAAGAGAGCTGCTACATGTACGGACAGTTTTATAGATAGGTTGACAGATGAAAAAAACAACCTATTTGTCAAAGGAGGTGTACAAATAGCAAAACTCTTACTGAAAAAACGAAGGGTGGAGGCAATAACTGAACTCATGTCCTTTGTCCAGCCCTAATAGGCTAATACGATAATAACCACTTTATTTAAAAGTTTAAACCTTTAAAAAGGGGCCATGCTAAAATTGTGAATTGGTGTCTTCAACAATGATACTGATAGATTGAAAGGCCAAGTCTACCGAGCAGCTATTAGTATGTTTTTGGTAACGTTGGACTGTGAAAAGGATAATTTCTAGTGAAAATGATGACTTTAAGATGGATGTGCTGGCGAATTCAAATGAATAAGATAAAGAAATAAAAACACACGTGAACAAAAACTATCATAAACATGTTGAGCGTTAATCCCAAAAACTGATAAATTCCCCATTATCAAATAGCAAATTTCTAGCAACATCATATTACTAACACAAGCATCAAAAACCAAATTGCATATAAAGAATTCTGTTCCAGATCCATGTGAATTGATTTATCCTTGTATCATAGCAAGGGATATAAAGTATGTTAAAACCATATCCATGAGAACTTTTAAGAACTTCTCTAACCACGACTCTTTCTCAGTGCCCAGGTTGATCCCAAAGATAACAAGCCTAATATCTTTTTACTGTCTAATCTATGTTGTGAAAGCCCGGGAGAAGTGAAGTGATGAACCCGAAAACGATCATTTGGATCTCCTTCACAATTCCCCACCAACGGCGGTTCCCAACCTCACCCTCTGCAGGTTCCACTTCATGCTCATTCTCAACTGCTCTAGTTGCATCGTTGACTTGTGGATTCTCATTTAGACCTTCAGGTTGCCCCCCTGACATACCAAAGATCAACTACTGTTAGAAAACTATTACTGTTTGACTCATAGAAAGATTTTGAAAAATACCAAAATGAAGTTTGGAAATGTTTAGAGAAAAATAGAGCAGGAGAAAAGTAAAAACAGGCACGTGTTATGCAAGTGTGTTGTCCATAAAGGCATTCTGTTATTTGTTTTAAGCCGTTCAATGTCCAATTCCAGTTACCTACCAATGGGAATATTCCAGAACTAGATGAAGATAGAGAATAACCTCTAGTGGACAATGAAAGTTCCATTCCAATTTAGAGCTTGTTTGAGAAGGATTTTAATCCAATTAAAATTGAAAATATAGCCGTTATTGAGTCTCACTTGTCTAATAAAAGTCAACAATAACGACTAGTTTTTCAATTTTAATCTGATTTTAATCCCTCCCAAACAAGCTCTTAATCTTCCATTTCTCATTGGAAAGGATGACCGACAGGAGAAAAAAGTGTTGATCCAATGAGAATTGATTAATCAAACAAACCAACTAAAGTAGAAGGGTTCCACATGTACTTCTTTGTCACTTTTATGAATCTTATGCATCATCAAGGTCTTTAACAATCAGCGAAGTTTAATTCAGTTATAATATCAGCGACAGATGTAACAGTGATGAATGTACCTGCAGCAGCAGCATTTTCATTTGCTTCCCTTTGAGCAGCAGGAACAAATGGCCTTGCGGCTGGATTGAGTGGTCGGCGAGGTGCAGCAGCCCTATGCATTCCTTGTGAAAGCCATCGTACTAATGGTGCAAGAACTCCAGTTTGATATCTGCATTACCCAACAACAAAAACTTAATCCATGTGATGTTAAAATACAGATACAGCATACTCAAAGAACTTATACTGGGCACTTGGTAAGTGTGGGTGGGATAATAGAATATTAAGAAATTATGATTTGAGTACTTACAAATAGATAAGTAAAGCAAAAAACACAAGGAGAGTAAGTCTTTGTCTTGATCCATCTTGGCTAAACAAGAAAATCACTGCCACCAGCTTTACGATAAGCGCTACATCAAGATGAAATACAATTTGAAATCTTCGCACCACAACTTCTCTCTGGGGTCCAGGCTGTTGTTGTTGCTGGTGTGGTTGCTCACCTACTTGTCCTTGCACATCACCCACTGCTCCAGTCTCTGGAGAACTGCGTTCACTGATTATAGCATGTGCACCCAGAGTCCAAATTAGATGTGAAAAAATTTGAAGCTCTGTTTACACTTAAGTATTCATGTTAGTTTAGCAGTGGAAAGCTAATGGATGAAGCCAAGCATTAAACAAGAAACAATATGATATCTTCTGACATGCTTAAAGGAGATCCACGAAATGTGAGAATTAAGTCCATGAGAATAAGGACCTGCTTGAGAGTTTTTTTCTATTACCAGTTTTGACCAATTTTGGGTGGCACCGTTTATGAGGTGTTAGAAAAATCGGTGCTTGCCAATTTTTTTGAGCACCGGTTTTGGATGGTTTAAAAACCACCCAAAACTGATGTACTGTAATTTTGACCAGCTCTCAGCCCACCAAATCGGAAGGTTTTGGCCGTTTCTCATATTCTTTTCTAATTTTACCCTTTATAAAATTATTATTTCCAACCAACGTATTTTTTTCAAAACTAACTTGTAAATAAAAATATATTAACTAAAAAATTGTTTTTAAGAAAAAAATTATATTATAATTAAAAAATACTTAATTAAGTAAAATATTACTTATAAGATAAGAAAAATTACGTTATAATTAAAAATTACTTACAAGTAAAAAATACTTTCATGTAAAAAAAATTGTTTATAAAATAAAAATACTATTAATAAGACAAAAATTCACTTATAAAATATAAACCGATACGCCGAAACTCCCAAGCAGGCCCTAAAGGTCAGTGTACAGACCACGTGAAAATATAACTATTATAATAGAGAAAAAAAGTTGTGTTGCCCATCTCAAGCATGCATTATGATCAATGCTTATTTGGTTACAAATTATAAACTTTAAATCATATAATATAATCCACGAAAGTGATACACAAGATAAGGATTACAGTAAAATTTGCAACCATTAACCTACAGTACAAAAGTGGGATATTATGTACTAGCAAGGATTCCTTTTCCTCCTAATACTTCCCAATGAATTATAGAAGTTAATTTCATAACTATCTAAAATAACAGATAAAAAATGGTGGCAGCAATACTTACACAGGTACATTGTAGGTAAATGGAATAAGTGTATTGGATGGAAATCCAGAAATAGGCTGTGCGAATGGTAGAACAGGAACAGCATAAAGACCAGGTCCACGATTCATCTGTTCCTGGTCCTGCTGAGAAAATAACTGAGGAACAAGTCCAGGGTACATGAAAGGGAACATCTGAACGTCACCATTTGCTGATTGTAAGCCACGTAATGCTGGTACCTGTAGAAACAAATGCAAGGAATTAGCTCAAAACAATTGAAATCAGGAAACTGGTCCATTGACATACTACAGGAATTTATATGCATTCATGGACCACTTGCCAGTTGCCACAATTACAATAGGTGATTTCTACAAGTATCAATAATAGCACTTATAAACATGGAACAGACATTAAACTTACACGATTGTGAATGTTTATCCTTTCCCTTATTTACCATTCTCATATTCAAAATAAGTCTAAACAGATTCCGAAATCTATTTTCAGATCATTTTTCTAAACATGTTGTATCCGTTATTAAAGCCAAATGGGACTGGCTGGTTTGCTGTGAAAACCAGTCACCAGCGACATATCTAGGAAGCCAATTCGGGTGGTTTAATTCGACACCCGTCCAAAAACAGTCCAACACCAGTGGATTTTTAAATAAACCAGAGTTTTTTTCTGGAAAGCTTCATTAGGAATCTAGATTGCTGTGCACAAGATTCAAAGATGAGACCTTGAAGCTAATGAGCAGCCTTGTTTTGACCGAGCCATATTTCCTTCAATGTTATATAGATACCTAATAATTAACTTATTATTTACTAATTTAGTAATCTGTTTTATATTGGTTTGCAAGTTAGACTTTTAATTTTGTTAATTTATTTTATTATTGATTTTCAAATGGTTCTTGGTTCATTTGGAAGATATTTTAATTTTTATAATCTTTGGAATTATTAAGTAGTTTTGTCTTGAGGCTTATGGCCACGCCTCAAAACGCCTCATTACCCAATTGAGAATTATAAACATTGCTTATTCATGATGTTTTTATTTAGATAGATGTTTTTTAGACTTCTGACCTCTTGAACCAATGCCCCCCCGCTAACCCCATATTTGGCTGGATCAAAAACTGGGCCAAATCTAATAAAAGTTGTATGTATGATACCAAGTTACCAACTACGATTGTCCAATCCTTCAAATTGAAATAAAGACACCATTCACGTGGAGAAATTCAAGATTTGAGACTGCATAAAATAGACCGTGGGATTTGAAAAAAATCCTTTACAAGCATCTTCTTTCATGCACAAGAAGGATTCCACTATAATAGGTATTTTCTTCATGCTATATAGTTTAACAACTACAAAAACCAGAGCAAATCTTCCAAGAACTCACTTCTGTGATATGATAAAGTTATAAAAAGTCTTTCCGCACGTGCCTTCAAAACAAGGCAATGCATGAAAAGCATTTCTATTAACAGTTGATCTTCAATGTCCCTTAAAGAAATTAATGAATATACATAATTTGGCACTTCCCCTTCATAAAACAACTTCAAGTTGCACAAAAATCAGAATTTGGAAAGACCGACGCGTGCAATCCTCCCAGTGCAGAAAACTTTCACATCCTTTTCCTCATGATATAAGTATGCCCCACAATGATCAACAAAGAAAATTTAAAATTCTTAAAAAGATGAGATCAATTCAGATGCACTTTTATTTATTATAAACAGAAGATGGAATTCTAGCAACCCGCACAACACTAGTTCCTCCACTCTACTCTACAGAAGGAAATGTTCAACAGAACAAAGGAATAATAGAACAATATATTTCAATAGTACTAAACAATGTTACATATTAACAATGTTCATCATAGAGCATAATTGAAGCAAATCAATTTCATCTAGCCCTTAGTCATGGAAAGATTGCAAGAAGACTATCAAAATTCAATCAGTTCAAAAATCCAACAAAACCCTATGAATAAAACCATCCATCGTATAATGCCTAGAACACCAGAATGCATTTTTATTGAGAAATTAACATCAAATACCAACCAAGCTAAAAACTTCCCACATGCACAACCCAATTAAATTTGTCTTCGTAGTTATATAATAGTTTGAAGACATCACGAATTCATACACCAAACAAAAAAAAAATGCAATCTCAACTATCAAAATTAAAACCTAAACTATTACATGTGACTTTTATGTAAACATTTACTCCGATCCAACAAGAAAAAAAAAATCTATTTCAAAGGCAACACGATACATCCATATGATGCACACTCTTTTATAACTGTAGAAATACATAAAAAGAACTAGAATTAAATAGCATTTCGATTCTTATTGAGAGAAAAAAAAAAATGAAGGAAAAGGGGAGACCAACCTGCGCTTGCTTATTGAGAGAGTCTACTTCTTGAGAAGATTTATTATGACCAGAAGAAGTAGAGCTCGAGGCCAGGATTTCGGGCAATTCCGCCATCTGTGATTCTTCGTCTCGGCTCTGCAGATGCAATGGACTTTATTTATTTTTTATCTATTTATTTGCTTAATTTAATATGTATTTTCTTTGTTTTCCACTTTGGACGTGTCAATATCTGTCCTGCCCAATAATATCTAGCCACGAAAGCAAATTAGTGTTCAAAGGACGAACTATGGTGGAATTACATATTTGTATTAGCTCACGAGATGGCAAATAGTCGAAATGTCAAGTGTGACTTTTGCGCCAAAAGAAAAAAAAAAGGACGAACTAAGGTGGAAGGATAATTCTTCTTGTACACTTTTGTGTACAACAAATTTGACACTCCCCTCACATAGGGGTGGGGCCCGTGATTTTTGTGGAGAGTGTACATCTATCATTACTCATGGTGGAATTACATATTTGTATTAGCTCACGAGATGGCAAATAGTCGAAATGTTGAGTGTGACTTTTGCGCCAAAAAAAAAAAAAAAAAAGATAATATAGTTCTGAATGTTTCTATTTCACTGATATTGTAGCGCTATTACAAGAGGTGTACGCTCGCTTTTAGATATGAGGATAGAGAGGCTCGTAATATTGTCTTTTATGCTACCATTTACTAGCCAAAAACTATTTGTGTTATTTGATAAGACACAATTAATGTTAGCTTGATGAGATGAGTTTAAACCCTTTGAATTGAAATATGAGTCACTTGCAACCAGTGTTTAAAAGGTGCGCGAGGCAAGAAGAGAAAGACGTGAAAAAGAATCTGCTTATATTGCGAGTTTAGGCGCCAAAAAGTGTGACTAATGCTCGTCTAGGCTCTAAACCAATTAAATAAAACAAATCATAATTAGTAAATTTTAAAAAATTAAAATAATATTAAAAATAAAGAAATTTCTTATACTCGAAAGGCAAGAAGTTGGACCATAATAATTTGAACCTTGATTGCAACACTTAAGTGATAAATCTTATAGAAATAAACTTGTTTAGAATAATTACATCACTTGTTGTAATGAGAGATTTTACCTTAACTCAAAACACTTTGTTTTCATGATAAAGTTTCCATCGAAATAACCCTGTAGGAGATAATAACACATTTTATCACTTTTACCAATCCAGTTCATCTAAACATAACTAACCACTACAATAATCGTGTCAAACCGCTCCATCAAATGGAGTATTGATTAACATTGGAATAGAAAAAATACAAACTTAGAAGGTTTCAATTAAAAAAAAAAAAAAAATTTGAAAAGTTATCTAGTATAGAGACATATCATGAATGATCTCACTCTCAATCTAAATAACAAATCTACATGCCGTAGTGACGTTCGAAACAAAGCCAAAATATGAATACCGAAGTACTCTATTCAATATTTTATGGTAATTTCTTTAAATTAATACAGAATTCTGAACATTGAAATTAATCACTTAAAAAAATATTGAACTTAATTACAACATATCTTGAAATTACCAAAATTAAAAGGAGAAAATAAAATAAAATAAAATCAAACACTATGTTTCACATGATCTATAGGCATCCTCTTAGACTCTTAGTAACTCCACAGGGAAATAAGTACATGAAATTCTCTAAGAAAATAAAGAACAAATAATAATAATTTACGCATTCTAAATATTCCGAAAGGCGCACACAAAAAAAAAAAAAAAAAACCAACACAACATCCAAAATAACTAAGAAAAGAATCACTCCAATTAACCGTTCAGCTTATTTAACATTATATATAAACTTAAAGAGATTACATTTGTAGACTGTAGCAAAATAGCAGTAAGATTACAGATTTTCTTCTCCAAGTTATAATGGATGTCGAATCCTTGTCAGAAACCAAACCAATTTAACATTACTAGGATCCCACTGTACAAACAATTGATTTTCTTGCCGCCGTTTCTTAAAAACCTGTCTTTTACCTTGTCTGTCCGTTCTTTAGATATCTACAATGGTGACGACCCTGCAAAAATCCCAACAAAAAGAAAATTTTAGAGTAATTATACGGGCTCGTAGACTTGCAGCAGACAGAAAATACAACTTCATTCCCATGATGAACAAATCTTGTGCGACAAATATAAAGATCTTTTACAGAAACAGGACATAGTTGAGAATGACCTTATCAGTATTTAAAGTCAGAGTGCCATGAGATATTTCCTTGTTCTAGTGTTGTAGCTCATGCAAAAAATCGGGAAGTAATACACCAACTTACCCATTGACCAGTGTTTATAAAGAGATGTCCTTCATCCTTCCTCCTCAGAGGTAGGTGCGCTTCCCAAATTGTTCACATTCCTGTGATTTTTTACCTCCACTTCCATCACTGGAATTGGATGAATGGGTGAAGCGCCTGCAATAAACGAATAGATACATTAACTTCATATGTATGATTACCACCGGATAGAGTAATTCTAAATATTTTAAAACCTGAATTCCTAAAATCCATTTCACAAAGGGAGCTGTTATTTACATCCACGATTGTTATATATATATTTTTTGATAACCGTGGATGTCCGGACCAACTTGCCAGCACCTCGACTAATCCCACGGGACTTATATAACCGTGGATGTCCGGGCCAACTTGTGCGCACATCGACTAATCCCACGGGACCCTGAAGTTGATGGTCGGGTACTCACCTCAGTGACCCTGAGGGACTCGAACTGATGATCATTGGGGAGCAAACCCAAGACCTGGCCAACTGAGCAACCCCTCAAGGTTAATCCACGATTGTTATATATTCATCCCACTCTATATCTATCCCTATTAAAATATTAAAATTTAAAAAATTATTATTTTCATCCACGCCACATTCTAATATTGTCCTTATTAAATTCATCCATTCAAACACTATAGATTCACATAAATTTTATGTGTTCATGTCACTCTAAATACATCCCTAATATAAATTCAAAATTTTAAAAAATCATCATATTCATCTCAACATCAACCTTCTCACAATTCAGTATAGACCAAAGATTATAAAATAAAGGAAAAATTGTAGCAGCGGTCCCTAACCTTTTCGATTTTTGCAGACTTTACTCTAACATTCAATTTGTACAAGTGAAAGTCCCTAACCTTTCATAAATATACACCTAGAGTCCAACAGAATTGAAATCATCCATTTGACCGTTAATTGACCAAAAAAGTCAAAATTTGATCAATTTTGACCCAATTAAAAAGGGCAAAATGGTATTTTTCACTTTCCTCACATTAAATAAGTCATAAAAATTAAATTAAAAAACAAAAAATAAAAGAAAAGGTGACCCCACCCCACCAAATCAAAACATCGACGATGGCCTGCCATCGACCACCGGCCACCACACCGTCCCACGACATCAAAACTAGAACTCAAATCAAAATCACTCCTCCGTCCATCGATCACCAGCCACTAGAAATTGAAGAAACTAGAACCTTGTACTGTTGTACATCAAAACTCACCCCTCCAACGTCAAAACCAGAAATCAAATCAAACTCACTTTCACATCCCACGCAAACAATTGGAGGTTGTCCTTTGGTGTGGTTTGAATAGAAACTGAAGAAACTGGAACCTCGTTTTACACGTGGAGTTGGATAGAATTTGAAGCCAAAATTGGAGCAATTTGTCGCACAATTGGATCAGTTGAAGGTATACCATCATCATTTGGTGTTACTGAGGGATTGTGGGTTACCAATTTGGTTGAAAAAGAGCTCCAGATTCGTCAATTGGAAGAGCCGGAATTTCCTCCGTTCGCGTGCGATTGGTGTTATTATTTTTTGTTTTTTAATTTAATTTTTTAACTTATTTAATGCGAGGAAAGTGCAAAGTACCATTTTGCCCTTTTTAATTTGGTTAAAATTGATCAAATTTTGACTTTTTTGGTCAACTAACGGCTAAATAGATGGTTTCAATCCAATTGGACTCCGGGTGCATATTTATGAAAGGTTAAAGACCTTCACTGGCACAAATTGAAGGTTAAGGTAAAGTCTACAAAAATCGAAAATGATAGTGACTGCTACTGCAATTTTTCCTAAAATAAAACGAGAGTCTATCCATAGACCCCTATAATCACCGTCACCATCAATGTGTCATGAACTCTATTATTTTATTGAAATTGAACAAAGGACTCGGCAATTATTCCATTAAAAGGGAAAATTTCGATAAAAAATAAATAATGATAATAATAAATAAAAAATTGGCATTTTGCCGACCATCATAAAAACATCACAAAGAGGCAATTCTCTACAAAAGTGAACAGTCAAGCTGACATTTACAAAAAACAATAATGATGTTGATTGCTTTAGTATCATACACAAATCATATGTCTTGCTTAATAAAAATAGATAACCTCCCGATTCCAAGAGTAAATGGAACTCCAATTGAGTGCCATGTTCGGAAGCACCGTCGATTAAAGTGAATGAGGAAATATCTGAAATGGTTTCTCACTTCTAAATCCATTTTGACGTTCTGATTATGCTAGGTTAAATCAAGCTATTGGATGAAAAATGTCGTCTAGACCAATTTATTTAGAATTGTAAATTATCACAACTAGGCTAAGCCAGAGTTTTTCATTTTCAACAATTCATTCCGACGTATCATTGAACAGAAGTAATATAAAATGGTATGTATTCTCTCTAATAATATCTCTTCCATTGTTGTTTTGATTATAGTTGAAGAAAATATTTTATGAATATTAGGATTTTAGTTAAACACAAATTCTTAAAAAATATAAAAAGGTCCAAAAGAATTTAAAGAAAATAAATATTAGTGAATGAATTTAGAATGATATTTTATTTATATGTATATTTAAGTAAATTTATATAAAATTAAAAATATAATATAATTGTCTTTTTAAAAGTGGATATATATATATATATAAACGGTGGATGCAAATAGCGGCTCCCCTTCACAAAACAGTGGCTTGGTTTTGTCACAAAATTATTCTTCTGTATCCACCACTTGTTCAATTTAGTAATCACATTTTATATATTCAAAATAAATTATGGATTTATATATTTAAAGTGCATATTATAAGTATTTAGAAGATTATAAAGATTACAAGTATAATGCGTAATGAGCAGAAGGGTAAGCTAACTTTTAAAACTATAGTCTCTAAATAATTTTTTATAGTAGGTTCTACGTTGCTAAAAGATAAAAAGTACATAATATTCAATAATTTTGAGGTGGTCTTTTCAACATGCATGTAAATAACATGCCAAAATTCGTTTTGAACTCCTAAAAAACATATATAAGTAAAGTTTCTAAAGCAGTAATCATGTGAATTTGATTTTATAAACCCTAATAATTGCCCCCAAATTACATAAACCATTCCATTACAGTTAGCAAATACCTGCGAATTTGGAGGGATTCCAAAACCGAAAGTAGGAAAAAAGTTATATCAAAACCAATATGGTGGAAGCATATAATCACTGATTGTGAACTGAACGTATCTCAAACCGACACACAAGTGAACAAGTAGATTACAAGGGTGCTTGAGTGAATATGTCGAAGGAACTCAACAAAATCATGGTTTAAAAAACTATTTGAGGTACGCCTCGAATCCCGCCACACATGAAGCTACCACAAAATGCCTCAAAACCCACACCTTAAATGCCATTGGTGAGGCGTAAAGCTTGAGCTTCAAGCCAAGCAAGGTGTTTGGTCATTGCCTGTTTGCCTTGCATCTTTCAAACAGTTAATTATTGGTCTCAGCTTCTAAAGTTATTTTCTTTATAACCTAAAATGTTTAACAGGGTCCTTTATTTTATTATTTATACCTATATGAAGGAAAATGGAAAGGAGAATATATCAATGCAATTGGAGGATGATGACAAAAAATGAAAGAAATTTATAATGAGGCCGATGATAACACTGTTAATGATTCTCTTAAAGAACATATTAGTAGTGATAATTTAAGAAATTTTTGGATTGTCTCCAGTTTTAGTAATAGATTATAATTTTATTATGTGATTACTAATTTGGGACTTATTATTTTTTAGATGTTATATGTTTGATTGCAAGTTAAGATTTTAAATTTTGCTAATTAGTTTATTATTGGGTGTTTTGAAAGGTCTATGGTATATAATGAGCATAGTTTGTACTTTTATATTCTTTTGAATTCATACCATAATTCGGGAGAAGGAGTGCTCTCTCCCGTCTTTTGATTAGGAAAGTGACAAATACTAGTGGTAGCGAATTCTTCTTAAAAACATAGACTCTGCTAAGGGGTATAGAGGCTAACACTTGCCTGGTACTAGAAGGTCGGAAGGAGATGCATTAGTTTCTTTAAATGAAAAGCAATATCTCTAACTGTTACTATTTGGGGAGGAATCAGCACAATTCAAATTTAGCTAAGAAATTTTCAAAAGGGACACTACCTTGAGAATCAAAAACTATAAAGTTTTCAAGAATGCCGCCAAAGAATAGGAAAATGAACGTCAAAGGAACAGAAAGAATACATATCGTACTAAGCTTCTCCTTCATATCATCATCACCATAAACCTACTTTCCAGATGGGCTTATTGGCATGAGCAATTCAATTCTCATAGGTTCTGATTTAAATATCCCACACTCATGTTGTGATCCTGTTATGTCACAACTCACAAGTGTGTGGTGGGATCAAGTGCCGATTACATATGACCCGGATTCAGTTTCCTTTTTCAGTTACCATTCACAATGTAATTAGTGACGCTAACAACGGCTTGATTAATATAATATTAACCTTTTCACAATTCAATAATGAATTGTATGACCGAATTATTAGATGGGATTCCACATTTTCATTACTTCTCTCAAATTCCTGGAAGACATAAAAGGAAGCAACTATTGTATATGTCAACATAATTACCCATCCTCACCACTGAACTTACATTAATGTCATCTCATTGATAATTACCGTGATCATCATCCTTAGTTTTGATTATGAGTGCATATTTCGCATATAGCATCATATTTAACGGTTCAAACAAGCAAAATGACAACAGATTGTATGTAATTTCACATTTTCTTCAAAATTAAAGACATAAGAAACAAGTTAATTTCCCTCAACAACCAATATGGAAAACTCATACACCCAGTTATGTTATTTTTCCTTCGAAAATGCTAAAGCATTCCCATAATTATCAAAATTAGTCGTTCTTTATCCCATGTTTTCAAATTGCCCACACATAATGAAAAAGTAATAAAAAATCCTTAAAAAATTAACCTTCAATGCACCAATTTCACTACAAACAACAAATTTTTTAAAATGAAATTCCCAGAGTCACCATTTATCCAGCATTCTAGGTCTAAAATACAGAGAAATCAAAATTACTTATTTACTTAATTACCTAATTTCACTTCAAATTTATAATCAATCATTTTATACCTTCAATTAAGAGGTCAATGATCAACTCCACCAATTTCATTCAAACAATAAATATCTGCATTACCTTCAATAAAATAAGTCGAAGAAGGCCACCCACGCGCAGAACTAAACGACATCGTTTCATCCTCCGTCAAGAAATCTGACTGCTTTACCCTATTCGGCACGCCCTCCGTGGCCAAATTCTCAACCACCTCAATTAAACCTTGCGGGTGGCGCATGATTCTATTGCTGCTGGATGGAGGAACCCAATAAGAATAACCGGGTAAAAAGGGGAGCCAATCGGGCGCAGAACGGCGCACGACGATTCTGTGAATGGCCTCCTCTAATCTCTTAATTCCGGCGCTTATGACCTCGGCGGCGGCCTCGTGTGAAGAAGATTGGTCCACCTCCACCTCAATCAATTCTACCTCGGTTTTACCGGATTGGTCGGAGAAATGGCGGCGGGTGATTAGGGCCCGAGGGGCGGAGCCGGGGTGAAGATTGGCGCGTCTCAGGGCATGGGAGAGGATTCGCGCCATCGCCATTGGAAATCTAAAATTGTATTACAGAGGTTAAAATATATAGGTTTTGGGAACGGTCGTGAATGTTATGCGAGTGGGTCTAAAAATGAAACTGGCAATATAAAATTAGGTTTGCAAGTCAAAAGAGGATGCTAACCAAATGGCTTAAAAAATGAAAAGATATGTAAATATTTTAATATAAATAGTACAAAAAAAATGTGAGAAAATACTACCAAATCAAGGGATAAAAAATATTTGATGGGTTTTTAATTAAATTTATTAAATTATTTTAAAATAGGAATTTATTTTGGTTTGTTAATATATTGGTGGTTGCATTAATAAAACATACAAATTTCATAAGAAGAAAAGTAGGGTACAAAACGATAAAATTATGCATTCCTAAAGATTAAAAATAAGCCTGCTACATGAACAGGGTCAGTGACAGGGTTTTTTACAAGGCACGTGTTGTTATTTTATTGGACAATTAAAAAAAATAGTCATACGAGTGTTGCCAGCGTAGCACTTGTCAAAGCCCTACCCTCTGCAAACAACATTATTGAACCAAAAAAATGGCATACCACTATACCGACAATATTTGGAATAGAAGTGTGAGCAAAGTCCTTTCAAAGTGGCTCTTATTGATGGATTATGAGGATTGCCTTGCAACTTTTTTATATTTTGGTATCTACGCAATTGATTTTTGTTTTTTTATGTGGTGAAATGTTTAGTAATTACTAGTCAGACGCACGTGCAA
>CAIGRT010222719.1:0-18759 GCA_903798405.1 Fraxinus platypoda | reverse complement strand
CTTTCGGTAAAGTTCAGTGATTATTTGGGTAATTAACCCTACCATTGCAAATAAGAAGTCTTTATAATTTTTACCTTTTTTTATTCTTTAGCTTAGTTAACAAAATAATTGATTTCTTGTTCATAATTTCTAATTAACAAATTGGATCTTGAATAGATACAATATTTAAGGACAAGAATGCAAGTTTGGAATCAACATAAAAGTACAAATAATATTGCAGCAGTGTCTTCCCCTACAAACAAACACAGAAACACTATACATAACAACATCAATACAAAAGAGATGAGATTCAACCAAAGAACTTAGGATCATAGCCATTGCTAGAGGTGGCTAGAATATAATAAGCCACAATATGACCAATGGAGCCCCAAGCCAGTACATCAACGATGTTGAATCCAACAGGGTCATTAGATTTAAGAAGGCTCACATATTCCTTGGCCCTCACATCACCTGCTTCGAAGTGTGAAACTCCATTCTGTTCAGGCACCTGTTTGGCCACGTTTTCCCTCTGGAAGTTGAAGAACACAAACCTGCCCAAGAAAAGGGAGAGTCCTGTGCTTAAGCTGATGACCAGTGAAGTGTTGAGCTCACCCTTGATTTTCAGGCTGCTCGGCCTGGCCTTGGCGGTGAGTGGGCGGCAGAAGGTGGCGGAGATGGGTTTTTGGAAGATGGTGTCGGTGGGCTTGTTGAGAGGTCTGAGACCTTGGAAAGTTGGTGTGGAGAACAAAGTGGAGGCCATTATGGTGGCGGTGGTGGGGGTGGGAGGAGGATTGGGGATTTTATTGATAAAAAATAGAGGGTGGATATTGGGTAGATTATTAATCAAAGGTCAGAGGTTTATAATTTGAGAAGAACGAAATGAATTTTGTGAAGTGGTGGATGAATGAAAGATTTTGCTTACTGAGTTGGCTACATGTCATTGGTCCTCCTTGGATCAGAGATTCTTGGCCTTTCTTCAGGATAATAAGAATGATAAATAAAATTCTTCTATCTATATATTTTTTTCCATTTTCCAAGTTTTTTTTTTGTCTTCTACTTTGGGTTTAAGCCCCCGTTTGGTCTACATTATTATCTCATTGAAATGAAAAATATGACCGTTATCCATCATATTAACATTTAAATTCAAATTTTCTATTTCTTATGTGGGTCTCAATAACGGCTATATTTTTCATTCTCATTCTACAATAATTTGGCTCAAACGGGGAATTCTAAGATTTTTATCCTGCCATTTTCCATCAACCATCTTAAGGTAAGATATCTGACCTGCCCACCTATCCAAAGGTCCATCAACAAGAAAAAGAATTATTCGGTTTGATCCTATTCAGTTTGATCCTTCAATTTTAACAAAATAATTTCATCTCAATATTAGGTTGAAGAACAACAATATCATTCTTGAACTCATAGATTGAATCACTCAAATGATGATGATTAAATATCATAAAAATATAATATTTCCTCACACTAACTGATTTCCAAATTACATAGTTAAAATTCAATTCTACAAATAGTATTAGAGTTAGAAATAGAATCACTCGAATAATGATAGTCAAGTGTCAAAAAAGGTCAAACATTTCCACATTAAACACCTTCATTGAAAATTAATAATTTTTAAAATGAGATGATTAAGATTCGATCATGCTGCACCATCACATGTATCATCTTAACATACCTGATGAATTAGGAACTAAAATGCGTGGCTCCTCTCAAATATTCACCTTTTGGAGCTAGACTTGAGATTACTAGAAAGGTTTCGGTAAAGATCAAGATCGGAGTCTATTTTTTTCTGGCTCTCTTAAAAAGGTGCAAGCCAAATAGTATAAAATTCCATCTCATATCTTGGGGAACAAACGATCCTTATTCCTTTGGCTTTGGACCCCTCTTGTTCTGAAAGGATCCACTAAACGAGGAGAGCTGATTTCGAAGCGGTGGCCACTACAAGAATTGATTATCATGATCGACGAGAATGAGCACAATTCCTTTACAGGCTCTATAGCTATAATTAGTGTTTTGCCCATTTTTTAAAGCTTATTTTTTATTTTTTTCAAACTCATTTTCAACAACACATTTCATGAGATCTGCAACTTCTCATCCACATATTTCATCAACTTTTATCAAAATCTACTAAAAAAATTATTTTTTATCCAAATCAAACAGGTGCTAAATTGTATTAGTTGTCATGTCAAATACGTTTTAAATTAATACCTCTTGTTTGTTTCTGAAATTAAACAATAATCCTCCACCAAAAAGCAATTGTTCTTTTTATACAAGTAGTAATTCTACCAGTTCCATATTTCACACTATAGCATTTGTGTAATTATATTAATCTCCAAACTAGGAAAATAATCAAGTGCTCGTTAAAATTGCACACCAATAGACATTTCACTGCTAAATTACAATAGCATCAGAATAGTGCTAAAGACAAACTCCTCTATCGGTGACAATGTCAATCATAAACAAACGTCATGAGCAACTCTGAGAATCGAATAAGGTTC
Organism: Fraxinus platypoda; assembly: GCA_903798405.1. Classification (NCBI taxonomy): domain Eukaryota; kingdom Viridiplantae; phylum Streptophyta; class Magnoliopsida; order Lamiales; family Oleaceae; genus Fraxinus; species Fraxinus platypoda. The sequence goes on along the minus strand of CAIGRT010222719.1, from coordinate 16,267 downwards.
CCAGATACATAAAAAAAATGATAAACCTAAACTAGGTCACAAGCCGGGCAAATGCCTCGCGTTCAACAGCTCTTCTATTTATCATTCACACATCCGGTACATTTTTGGCTCTCTGTACATCCCACCCTAGTTAAATTTTGTGACACACATCTAACTGTGAGACAAACATCCCTCTACTTCACTGCACAATGTACGACTCCAGGCCTAAACCCTCTACTGCAGACTGCACTACAAGTTTAAACTGTTTTACGAAAAAAGAGCCATGTCCACACACTTATTTTGCAGATTACACAGCCAATTTAGATAATGGAGTCGAGGTACGAGTACTCACGACGTCGACCAAATTCGAGGAGACTACTGTATGTGCGATCCCACACACCAATAAAAAGAGTCTCGGTATCAGGACTAAATGACATGCCAGAAATCTCACCGAAGAAATCAATTTCCTGCTCCTTCTCATACCCACTTTCAACATCAAAAACATGGACAAAATCCGCAGGCTCTGCCATTGCCATGAATCTACCATCGGACGTGTAGCGGATGGATCGAATGGCTCCAAGGTTTCCCTTCAACACAGCGACCGACTTGGATAGGTTTCTGATGTCCCATATTCGGCAAGTTTTATCCTGGTTCCCCGTAGCAAGTGTCAAGCCGTCAGGGTGCCATGCTGATGCAAATGAATAGTCCAAATGCCCACACAAGGATGCAACAGTCTGCAAAATGGATATCAAAATATGTAGTGCAGTACAAGAATGCTTCCGGTATTTTCAATTTCCACAAAAGGAAATACTAGAATACCTTTCCACTCCTGGAATCCGCCAATAAACTATCTGGGTGATCTCCAACAATTACGAGGAGCATAGCATTGGGACTGAGAGATGTATGCTGCCATCATAAACGATAAATCCAGAGGATATGTTATGAGAGTAAACTGTATAGGACTAAATTGACTACCATAAGTACATCCAACCCAACCCGTCAACCCTACTAAAGAAATTTAAAATATAATACTCTATCAAGCTTAAGAACTTGTAATCTCTTTGTGCACAGATATTCTGTTGGGCAACCATAAAACTACAAACTCTTCAAATATATTAAGCCCTTGTTTGGTGGAGATTAAAATCTGATTTTTAGTAGATTTTTTATAAAAGTTGATGAAATGTGCGGTTGAAAAGTTATGGACCCCATAAAATGTGGTTAAAATTAATTGTTGACTCTGATTAGATTAAAATCTAGATTTTAATCACAATCAAACAGGAGCTAAATTAAAAGCTATGCAAAGACAAAGAAGGTGCGCACATGCAGAGCAAGTGGGGACATGACACCACCAACAAATCTTCTGGCATTATTTAGTTCAATTATGTCCTGAACTTCCTCACTCATTGATCTTTCTGGCAAATGTTTTATTCTACGTGACTTTTGCCCAATTAAGATTTCACTTCAATCTCTCTTCCAAAGACTTGGTTGGATATCAATGTCAATATTAACAAATTTTGCTACTTCACAGGGTTCTAATTTTTTTAACAAGAAGTTTAACCAAACTAAAATATAAAACAGAGCATCCCTCAATAGTCAATACGCAAGTCAAGACCAAGATAGAAGAGACCTCAAAGAGAGACTGGGTATGGAGGGACACAGGAGGAGAGAGAGCCTCACATTTACTGGCCAAGGAAAACGAAAATGTTTGGATTGTTGGAATTTTTCCATATCAAAATCTCGAACACCACCATCATTGTTTGAAGCTATAAAACGAAGTGCGCCGCTGAAAAGAGAAGACAAAGCTCAGGAAAGCCCAGAAAAAAAAATCTCATATGCACAAGTGTTGAGGAATAGCAGATACCTTCTAGATGTATATATTTCAACAGCATTAGTGATGGCATTGTCATCATAGGTTGTCCGTGTGCAGTAACTCACTCCAGGTCTTTCTAAAAACTGCAATCAAATAAGTGTAACAAAATGCCTCAATAATAGGACTCAGGTTCCTGAGGTGAAGTATTTGTGTTGGAACAGATCGAAAGGCAAACGAACAACCTATCAGCAACTCAAGAATAAGATTCTACTTTATATTAACCAATCTAGTTGTTTTTCAGACCGTACGTGTTAAAGCCATTAAGAAACTGGCAAAAGAATCAAAATCACTAGTTTTTTTGTACGTGGTCTTACTCAATATTACTAAAAAAGTCTCCAATAAACATGCTATCACTTTGCATTGTATGACTTTTTAAATTGAAATGCAGGACAATTAGACCAGATAAAAAGTAAATTTGATGGAACATTAAAAGAGATATTATTAGGGTTTGATATTTAGTTTCCAATTTTGATGTTTACGTTATGAAATATAATTAGGGTTTGATTTTTTAGCATTTCCTACTAAGAATAGGGTCTTTGGAAACCCTATATAAACGAGTCTTGCATACTTTGATAATGAAATAAATTGATATCCTCCCCAATCTCTCTATTATCTCCCTCTTCTCTCTTCTCCCCCTCTCTCTTCTCTTCCCTTTCCCCTTCTCATATAAATGTTTTACTGCATGTAAGTCAATTTGATATCAAAATAATTTGTTCTCTTTTGGCGTACATCTCACTGTTTTATGTTCTTCTTAGTAGAGTGTTATAGCAGCAGTTTTTTTTTCCTTTGTTTAGCTCTTTATTTCAGTTCAAAAAAATCTCGGAACTGTTCACTAGTTAATCAGTACTTGTATTATTCTTATTCAAAAATAAAAAAATGTGTTGTTACATTGCTACTGCTCATAGTAGTTCAATTGCTACTATTCAATAGAGCCCATAACATTACAACCAAAAAAGCCCAAAAGAATTCACAAATCAAGATACACCCTAGCCCAGTACCCACAACACCCTCAAACCCACACTTTATCCATAGCCCAACAAATCACCCCATCACATATAAATTATAACCCACTTAACATCCCATATCCCAACCCATTATAAACAACCCACAACCCATCAGTACCACAAATCATACCCGCAAATACAATATAGGAATTGGGTCCTGTCCTCCCTCTCTATCCATCCAAGGGATGGACAACTCATACCACCTCATCCCACACAACACACTAACCCCTCCTCCTCCAAAACCCTAATCCTACTGTTTCCCCACCGTAAATTACCACTCAACCGACGAGAATCTCTCTTCCACCCATAAAAGAGCCGACATTCCATTTTCCAGCGCCATCAACCCGTAATCCCATCACTACTATCTATCTCCACCAACCGCCACAGTCTACCTCAACCTACCAAATCCCAAGTCTTCTAGTCATCGATCTCTTCTACAAAACCCATTGTTCTCGTCCTCAGCTCCTCCTCCTCACCGACAACCCAAGCAGCCAAACCATTCATTTTCGTAACTCATACTCATACTCTACCCAACTCAACATCTCCTTCACCTTCAACCCCAAAACCCTACCCACGTTACGCTGCCAATCCATCCAGCTTCGGCAATCTGCTCCATTGTCCCAGCCTTTATATACACAACCTGACCTGCTCTACTCGCCATCCTAACCATGATCACCCAACAAACATCACCAACTGCCACCAAACCACAACGGTAAACACCGCCACATCTACCTCCAACAGAATCCTCACCACCAAGAACCACTAGAAACCAGACAATATACACCACTGAGATCAACCGGATAGGGCTGAAGCAACTTTTCACACCTCAACATTCTGGCAATCCATTTGTTAGCAGAATGGGAACTGCAATCTATTGTGCAACACCTACAGCTCAATTTAACTCTTGTAAGGTAAACCAATTACGTTATTTAAAAGCTCTACTTTCTATTTAAGTGTTTGTGGCCATCAAATCTAATTTTTTTTTAAAAACGTAAAATTAAAAAAAAAAAAAAACAAATAATAAATGAAAAAAAGTAATATAATACATTTTACACCTATAACATACCCTTAGGTCACAACAACGATCATGTCCCAAATCTTTGCACTTGTCAACACAATTATCCTCCATCTAAGAACTTTGTTAAGGACGTAAATTCTCCTTCAAGGCAACTTGCATTCCAATTATGTGACTTTAATGGTCTCACTGGACTTGACTCATTTGTTGAAAAAAAAAGTAATATAATACATTTTACACCTATAACATGCCCTTAGGTCACAACAACGATCATGTCCCAAATCTTTGCACTTGTCAACACAATTATCCTCCATCTAAGAACTTTGTTAAGGACGTAAATTCTCCTTCAAGGCAACTTGCATTCCAATTATGTGACTTTAATGGTCTCACTGGACTTGACTCTTTTGTTGATAAAAAAAGTAATATAATACATTTTACACCTATAACATGCCCTTAGGTCACAACAACGATCATGTCCCTTCACTGGACTTGACTCATTTGTTGATTGGTGACGTTCACAACTTGAGTGACTCATGTCGTCTTTGTCATGCTAATATGGAACTTTTCGACTCTACTAGACGTTATTGAAATTCCTTTTTGAGGGACATTGATCTCCTAGATCAATGCTTTGTCGCTTCGTGGGATGAGATAAAACGAGTCTTAAGTAATAGATACACTCTTGTGTACTATAGAATTCAATTGTTATATTAATTCTTTTTGCAACGTATACAAGGTACTTCTACAGTTAGAGAATATTTAGCCCACTTCGAATAGTTATTACACAATTGTGATGTTTATGAAGTTTTCCATGTTACAGCATAGGTTTCTTAACAGTTTGAATCCTGAAAGCATACGCCATTACATTCCCACACCTCAATCCTTACATGAAGCTTATCGACAAGCCAACATATGGAACATATCCTTCCATCTTCGCCAAGCATGTCTTAAGCTACGTCTATAACCCCCGTCTCGACGTCACCTCCCGAGTCTAGTTGTATTACTTTTGAGGAAGAAATCGAGGTTTCTATTGTGGAGCCAGCTGAATATTCTGATAGCGATGATGAGGAATTATCTATAGTATTACCACCTAAGTCAAATAGCATACTTGTCCCCAATTTCGTGTCGAAGTAGTTCTTCGTAGTCTTTCGTGTGACTATAACGTTGACTATATTATGGCTTTACCTCCATTATGTGATACTCTCTGAGTTTCCATGTCTTTCAAGGTCTTTGTTCATTCACGCACTTTTTCTATCGACATTTGATTATTAACCACTAATTACATATTGCTTGAGCTTCGTACTTTGTTGATTTTCATGCCGAGTTTAATATACAAGTTATTTTTAGTCATGACTCTTATGAGCTTGCATTTGACTCACGATTTAGATACAGATACATTCATGATGATTTTTATGTCTTATTACGTCTTTTTTTTTGCACAATTTCCAAAACATGCAAAGAAAAATTGGAGCACTCGCTTAAAACTAATCTATTTGATTGGTCATTACATTTAAATGAATGTTTTATCTTCAATATAGCAAAATTGTTTCCTTATCAAGATACATTCGAGCCACTATTGTTACATTCATTTGTTTCTACATGACAGCCTACTATGATAGTGCTTTGTGCTCCTCCTGTGAATTATGTGATAGTTTTTATGGATGAATTGCACAGATTGTTGCTTCTTGAAGTTCTTCATCCTTACTTTCGTTAAGAAGAAAGATCGTCCTCCATGGTTAAGTCACATGCTTAGGAATGAATTTTAGATTCATTTGTTTCACATGATTGATTTCGTTATTTGATGAGGAAGAAAGATCGTCTTCCTTAGCCAAAATGTTGCATTCTATCTCATCGGAGTCAAGTTCTCTCATCGGGGAGAAATGATGAAATATTAGCAGAGATATTATTATATTTAATTTCTAATTTTGATGTTTATTTTAGGAAATATAATTAGAGTTTAATTTTTTAGTATTTCCTACTTAGAATAGGATCTTTTGAAACCCTATATAAAGGGTAAGTAACTTTTGCGTTATAATAAAAACAAATTTGATAATGAAATAAATTGATATTCTTTTTTCGTATTTCCTACTTAGAATAGGATCTTTTGAAACCCTACATAAAGGTGACTTGTGCTTTATAATAAAAACAACTTTGATAATGAAATAATTTGATATTCTCCCCCAATCTCTCTCTTCTTCCCCTCCTTTCTCCTTTTCTCTTCCCTTTCCCCTTCTCATATAATTGTTTTAAATAAATACACCAATCTTGGTAATCAAGCAACTATCACAAATGCAGCGCCTATCAGATTCTCAATAGGCAAATGCTGGTAATGCCAACACAAACAGATACTGCAACAATATTATATAACTAAATAAAAAAAAATTAACAATATAAACCTTGCATATAAGTTCTCCCTGAAATCCTCCAGCAACCAGAAGCTTATTCTTCACAGCTAGTGTGCTGACATGGGTTTGTGTAAATCCTTCCAACAGGCTTCCAGGATGTTTCTGCAATAGTGGGAAAGGGATAACTTGTAGTCCTGTATTGGACTGGTGGTAGCTCCAATATTGGAGGAGAGAGAAGAGAGCAACTAGAAATGTAACATTTATGGGAACAAAAATACTCACCTCAGAAGGTGCTATATGTCCTGAGGCATTAAGAACTTCAGACTTACTGCAAGTCAAGGATGACCAATGCAAAACTGAGAAACGAGACATTAGGTAAACATCGTGCTTTGATGTGGCCCATACCAAATTTCTCAACTGCATCATCAAGCAAAGAATGTGAGTTTCAGCTATCGAGCTTATAAAGGAAACATAAGCCACAAAAAAATTAGAACAAAGAAGATAAAATAACAATAGAAGGATCATGCAAACAGAATAATGAGCCCCTGTTCCCTGTCAGCTTTGCTGAACTTTTTTCCTTCTTCCCATAATGCGCTTTTTTGTTATAGAGGCTCATAGGAAAGAGCTAGGTTAACTGTGACCTCTTCAAATGTAAATAAACACAAACCAGAGCAAATCAGGATATATGAATATGGAATAAAATCCTATGTAAGTTCAACTGTTCGTGCACATAATATAACAGTGAATAGTCATCCTCACTAATTTGAGTTTCATCTGTTTTAATAGCCTGCTCCTGGTGGGAAATCAAGACAGCTGTTATCTTATAGTTGATAACATCCGTAGGTGTAGGAGTCATCTTTCATACCTACGTTATCGATAAACATGAACTTTAAAAATCTCATTCAGACAGCTCATAATAAGAATTTTTCAAATCTCAACAGTTATCCATTCGAGTAATCTAATTACAACAGCGTATAATCCCCTCGAATGTAATTGATACGATATCTAAAACTACACAAATAACTTAAAAGTAATGCCACCATTTAAGACATGATAAACGATATTCAAAAGTAAAAAGTTACATCAGCAGACTACGATATCAAATACAGAAACTCATAGAACTGAGAAAAAAAGACTTCCTACTAATCATTAAATATCCAAATTAACAGATGCAGATTAAAGAAAAACATATAGGGAGAAAGTAAAATTTATCTAGTTGATGAAGCAACTTTGAAGATAAAAATTTGTCACTGACCTGGAAATGCAAGATTGTTGATTTCACAGATCTCGAATTGCGTCTGAATTCATAATACAAGCCCCTTTTATCTGTGGTTTTGCAATCCTATTCACAGGAGGAAAAAGGCATACAAAGTGAGTAAACAAAACAAATAAAAATAATTCACTGAACCAAATTTTTTTTTCTCAGGAGAAACAAGGAGGGACTTTTTGAAAAGCAAAATGAAACAGTTTACCTTCCCTGATGCTTCTCCAGATTGAGGAATGTTCTCATAATTCTTGTACTGTTCGATTCTAGTCTGCCTATACTTCTCCCTTGTTATGCTGAGCCTATCCCAAGGAATCCCTTGAATATCTTTGCCTCTCCTAGCTTGAGCGGCAGTAGTATCTTGCATTCTATCACTCTGTACAGCAAAAGGAAAAAGAACAGTTAGCGGCAAGAATTGATGAAGGTCGATGATTCCTACGCATTATGGACATAAACAATTGAGCTCAGACAGAGATTTTGAACAGACCATGTAACCATACTCATCTGCATCAGAATCTGAGCCACCAGCATCTTGACCACGGAACTCATCACCCATGTCATCATCCACATCTTCCATTTCATGTTCATCTTCCATGTAATCATCGTTGTTTTCTAGATGATGGGACATGATGTGAGACCTAGATCATAACCCAATCAGAATAGAGAGAAGTTCAATATGAATATCATGAGCTTTGAATCCAAAGAAAATCAAGGATCTTAAGGTTCGGTAGAAGCAATGCATATATCCAATTTTTGACAAGTACTTCTACAGGGGACCACACCCAAAATAAAAACTGACACAATGCACCTGAGCACCAATAAATTAAAGGAAAAATTGCAGCAACAGTCCCTAACCTTTCCAATTTTTGCAGACTTTACCCTAACCTTCAATTTGTGCCAACAAATGTCCCTAACCTTTCAAAAATATGTAGTTGGAGTCCAAATGAATGGAATTTGACCGTTAGTTGACCAAAAATCAAATGATCGACCAAAATTTGACCAATTTTAAAAAATTAAAATAGTAAATTTATATTTTATATAATAAAACAATTAAAATTAAATCAAAAAAATTAAAAAACCAAAACCCTATTCAAAAGGTCATCCACCCCACCCCAGACAATAGCGGCTCCGCCACCGCCGGCCATCGCAGGCACGATCCACAAAACTCCGGCCATCGCCACCAAAACCATCACTCTTCGAGAAATCAAAACCAAAGCCTTCATTCCTCGAATGAAAAACTTGCCACCATCGCCACCAAAACCTTCACGCCTCACCTCCACCTACCTCAACAGAATCTGGCAGTATATCAAATTAATCGATCTAACTTCACTATACCCCCCCCCCCCCAAAAGTTCTTATAAATCCTTATATGTGTGTGTGTGTGTGTGTGTGTGTGAAAGAAGATGCGATTTTGGGTGTCTCCTTTTCTTGGCAAGATCTGGAAAAAAAATGAAAGAAGAAAAAGCTGATCGGATTAGCAGATTGGAAGAACCCATCAACAACTTCATCGTGGTCGCCATTATTAAGACTTAGGCATCTGCAGAATACTGCTCTCGCCGTCGGAGGCCTCAGACGGAGATCGGAGCCCATTTACGACGAGTCCTCCGGACAGCATCAATTGTGATTTGGGGGTTTCAAACATACACCGATACATACCAATTTTTCTTTTCAGGCTTCGAGTTCTCGAATTTATCTAAGAATTGACAATGTGAATCTTCAAAGCAAAGAGAGGAATGATTATGGAAGGTGGGGACGGAGGGGTAGTGGTTTGGATAAATGCCACTGGTATGGTGCATAATGTTGCCATCACTCCCATCCCAGAATCAGCTCTAGCAATTGAATTTGCCCAGAATTTAATCCTGGAAAGAAAGTGTTGGATTCAGAGGGCTAAAAAATTAATCAGCTCCAACCATCGTTGTTGGCTTTTTGGGGGCCAAACATTAATGGTTTTAGGTGGCTGTGGCCGACCGATCGGCGGTGGCGGCGGTGGGAAAAGGGATGGGATAGGGGTGATGGGGTTTAAAGGAGACCATCCCTTTTTTATTTATTTTATTTAATTTATTTAATGTGGTAATTCTAAAATTATCATTTTACCCCTATTAATTTGGTTAAAATTGATCGAAGTCCACTTTTCTTGGTCAACTAACAGTCAAACTATCCATTTGGCCCACAACTGCATATTTTGGAGACCTTCGTTGGCACAAATTGAAGGTTATGGTAAAGTCTGCAAAAATTGAAAATGTTAAGGACCGCTACTGCTGCAATTTTCCCTAAATTAAATATGTTAACTAACAAGTCACCTAAAAATAACAAGCAGAAGTTAAAAGACACTCATTTGCATGTGTGTCTAACATATTGGTACAAGTAGCCAAACGTGCAAGCACGCATTCATACCAACACAGTGCTTGAAGATGAAGTGAGCAGGCCTAAATGAAACCTTTTTTTCTTTAATCACATGTTGTACTAACATAGTAACATGTGACATTGAGACCCAGAATTTGGAATTTTTTGACAAGAAAATTTAAGGGCATTATCCATAGCAATAATCATATATCTTTCAAGAAACTAAACTTATTTCAAGGAGGCATTCAAAAGTTATAGCTTCATTTGTTTAATCAATTATTTTACTCTTAATGGAGACCATGATCACTACATAAATGGAACCACACAGATGATATGCTCTATATATTTCATATCCTATACCAACAAATATAAGAGTTCTTATTTGATAAGTGGAACAATGTTGTAAAATGCAATTTTTGTGACATGCCCAAAGGGCGATGCACATCAAATTGATTCGGCCATTTGAAGAAGCCCTATGTCCTCTTGGGGATAAACTTTTTATTCAGGGGTGTTGGAGGGTGTTTTTTTACGTCCAATGATATAAGTGTATGCCTTTCAAGTGGCTGTTTGGTCTTATTGGAGAATCAACTAACGTTATATGGCTTAAACAAAAAAAAAAACTATGGGTTTGCTTCATATTACACAAAGCCAACTCCAGCTACCCAAGGTTAATAATTGTCATCCTTAAAATGAACTAACTCCTAATAGAAAGTGGAGTATGCAAGACCAGAAAATCTTTTCATTTATTTTATGCTCTAATTTACCATTTATATTTTAAAAGATAATTACATTATTTTATATCAATGACGAGGAATTAGATTAGGTGGACACAGTGGTTGTTCATCAAAACTGAATTTAGAAGATGTGGGGGAATAAATAGATTAGAGCGCACTTTGGATAATGAAGTTTTAGAAATTGAATAATGGTATCCATTTTCATTTCGCCATTAAGCTAAACTATTATTTGTTTTGAACTTCCTTACCGTATGCTTTTAGTTCAGAATTGATGTTCTGGTTGTTAAGAATCCAATTGCATTGAATCTCTCAATAGATATAGTTACGGAACCAATGGAGTGGCAAGAATTTATTCATGAAGCTAATATCAAATTTATGAGGAAAAGGAACGTGGACAGTAAACCGAAAAAGAGCTTCAATTCTAGCCAGAAGGTGGGCAACGTGCTTATCACAACAACTTCTGGGCAAGTAGCACTTCTAGGTATGGCTGTGTGACAATACTAAAGAAAGTAACACTTTCGTGTAACAAGCTATGGTCTCAACACCCTAATGAGGTAGTGATGAGTTTCACGTGCTCTAAGCCCGGCTGGCGCATTGTTGGGAATCAATGTTGTAGTTGTTAATAATCCAATTGCATTGAATCTTTCAATAAATGCAGTTATAAACCACAAGGAGCAATAAAAATTCTTTCATGAAGCCAATCTCAAAATCTATTGGCGAAAATTCTTTGTTTGTTATTGTTTTAAAGAGAGAGAAGATGGAAAGAAAACCTAGATACAGGGACCAAAGCAAATACAGAGATATAGTAATATCACTTCTCTGGCCCAAAAATTTAATAAATAAAACAGAAACACACTTTAACCTACAGAAAAGTAGAAATTAGTATTAATATTTTTTTTTCAGACTGGATTAGGAAGTATAAACTTCTTCTGAATGGCTTGCCTAAAGAGAAAACTTGTCTTCCTTCACCTTGAAAAGCATCCGGCTTCAAGGCAACAAATATAATGGTGTTAGTCCTGGCCTTCCACTGATCCTGAAAAGCTCTTTCCTTGTCAATTGACATCAACTGTTTATAAACATTAACACATCCCTTATGTGCAATTTCTCCTATTAGTTTTCCATAATTTTTCTGAAATTTCAATATATTTCTAAAATTACCCGTATTTTTGTACATTTCTTATTCTTAATACAATTTTCTATTTATAAAATACTTAAAATTTGAATGTACGTTAGGGCATATCCATGCCTTTGGGTATATGCCCCACTACTCGCCTAATGCCTTCACCTGACAGCAAGTACAATACAGATCCTGGTGGCATGGACAAGCATATCTCAACTGGGCACATGTCATTATAGAATCACAAACAAGTGAACAACCTTTGTATTTCATAGGGAAATAAATTGCCATTCCTAACTGGAAAGGCACGCAACTAACTGCCAGCTAAAGTGCGAGAATCCAAATACCGAGTTCCACCAAAGCCACGTGTTCATGGAAAATGAAAGGCAACTTTGCCTAGGCGTCACGCAGCATAGTTAAACATCCTTCGTAACATTCCATAATTTTCTGACATATTGACACTTATCTTAATGGTTAATTTAACATTTTCACTCCTGGCCCCGCAAGCAAAGAGATTTCAAGATATCAGGCAACCAAGTGAAAGTGAAGAGCTCCAAGCGAATCTTCTAGATCTAGAGAACCTTCTATTTTCTTCTCTTCTTTCCCTTATCTCACGCGTCCTCAACCGAATTTTCTCCATTTTGACAAAGTAACATGAAGAAGGTGTGCTAAAAGAAATTAACCCCAGGTAATTGACTTACAACTTAAATATGTTCAACAGGAATCATAGTCCACATTCATCTCTCTCTGTTTGTTTTTATTTCTTCATTTGGATTTGTCTAGTTGGCTTAAGAATATAATTATATGGAGACACAGCATTTATGTTTAGGAAGAGGAACACAAAATATAGATTCCAGGCGAGTTCATTGAAAGCAATGGAAAACATGAAGAAAATAATTCCATTTATAGTAACCAAAACAGAAAATATGAAGAAAATATTACTGCCGCCATAGAAACAACAGAATCATAAAAACAAAAGATTATTAATTTTTGACACAGAACTACCGAGACAAAACACCATCTTTCATGTTTCCGCATAAAAATTAATATTAAGATATAATGCCAAGAAAAAAACCATCAATACAAACTGCAATATGCCTATAATAATCAATAAACAGTTGCGAAACGCGGCTAAAAAGATCTTGTTTTCACAAAGCAGTATTAAATCTTCATATTTACACCAAACCGCAAGGCGTACATGTTAAACTGAAAACCAGAAAAACAAAAGGAGAAAAAGATGCACTAATCTTCACTCCAAAAAGTAGTTCGCGCAAAGATAAATAGAACCCTAGGATTCTCAAACCAAATCAATTAGCAACTACATCATAATAAATGAATGCATATATAAGGACATAAAAATTAAAAACCAACAAAGCCAATTCATGAAACGTAATTGTAAAAACACAAACCTTTTTAAAAACGATGAGAAATGAATTATTGAACTCCTCCTGAATTCGTAAAACAAGAGGTTTAATTAAAAAACCGATTTAATTTATTAGTAATTAATTCAGTAATTTTCCTGTAGGTAGATCGCGATAGGTCTCGAAGAGAGAGAAACGTATGTATGTATATATACTGGCAAATTCTATCCACCGGTTTTCAGCGAGCGTCCAAACTAAGAAATGGGATTGAACGAAAGGGACAGGCCATTTCGCTCATAAAAATATCAAAACGAGGTAATTTCACTAATGGTCCTTGATGTTCGAGAAAAATGACAAATTAGTTAAAATATTTTATAACCTATTTAGTAACTATATTTAAAGTTTTAACTCTGTAGTCACATTTTTATTATTTATTAATGATGAAAAATAGGGGAAAAGGTTAAGGAAAGAGATTTGAGATTTTTTTTTTTTATTGAATGTGAGGTTTTCCTCTTCTCAGAATTACGTTTTGTTTTAAAATATTATGTGACATATTAGTCGATGTCAAGGTTTAATGGATGAAAGTCAGATCTGAAGTGGTTGTCGTTAATGAATTGTCCCATTATGTAACATTATTTGACTTTAGGGTTAAATAGGTCACAAAATGACCAATTTAAAAATTCACTCAAACTTCAGTGACCATTTGTGAAATTAACATACAATCAAAATATATAATGTCGGTTGCAACATTGCCCTGGCTAGGTCAGTAATTTACTAAATTGCCATCGTCACTGATCGTGCTGTTGCCTGTTAGGTCATAAAACGACTACAATCCAAAGGATTTGCCTATATAGGGAAAGATTTATTTTTCCAAATTATTCGAAAAATGTTTAGTGGTTCCATCTTATTTTGGGAAGAAATCCAATAAATGTTTTGTTCCATATTCATATTTAAAATATTTGTTTTTGATTAATCGTATCACATAGACAAGGTTAAATACATTATACAGTATTCACTGATTAATTAAAAAATTTAAAATAATCTCTCATTTAATATACGATAATATTATTGTGATGTTATCTTTCCTCATAGACCAATATAAATGGTTTGTTTTCAATTGACGTGTGCCTATTTAATATTTCAATATTCGAAAAATAATAATTATTCACTTTATTGTGTTCATGACAAGAAAAATAATTGAGCACAAAAACATATCGTAACATACTAGATGAGCTTAATATATTATTTGAAGCCATAACAAAGTGCTACTAGTCCTACACTTGGGTAAAGAAGAAAGGAATTAACAACTTGTAGTTATGTTTCATGCGGATTTCGAATTTTTTCATATTTTTGGCATCAAATTTGTCACTCAACTTGTGAAAAAGATTGGATTGCTGGGGTGGTCAAATTGGCAAGAGTCCAACGACATACTAACTGATGCTACCAAAAGTCTCACCTTTCGAATTCCAAGCTTGACGACTGAGAATGAAAATGAACATAATCTTCCGGTACCTAAAACAAAGGCGTCAAGGTGTGTTCTCGTCGCCCCTCCGATACTTAAGTTAGAGAGAGAATATGCGAAAAGTTTGAGTACTGAAATTATATATAGAAATGTACATGAATAATGATTCATGGTTTTATATTTATAGAGGTATGTAATGCATTTCTAGTAGGACTTGGCATCGGAATTCTAATTGGGGTAAGTGCTGAGCCACAATCATAAGTCTAATCATACATTATCTGCAGTATTTTTCAAGATATACTCCTTCTGGACCTAGAATTCTTGAATTTAAGTAATTGGATAGGGTTAGAGTTCTTAAGAGGTGGGAACTATCCGTGCTTGAGCATGAATGAATTTGGGAATTTGGCCAAGGGAATTTCCCGAGGACTCACCCCCGAGGATAACCAATGTAAGTGTCACAGGCACTCACTGGGTGTCCTCAAGGTATCCCGAGGACTAATGATGCTCGATACATAAATCTTATAATAGCAAAATACGATTCCTGAGAGTCTTCGAGCTCGAGGTACACAATTGTAAGTTTATGAACCACCACATTGGGGTCTATCCCCGACATGTCTTCAACCTTCCATGCAAATACATCAATGTTGTGGGATAGGCATTTGATGAGTTCATCCTTGAGAGCGGCGTTAAGATCTTGATGCTCAAGTTTGAGTTCAGTTGTGGATAATTGCACGACATTAGTGCTCAAACCTCGAATGCTAGTAACATAACATATCATCGCTGCTGTCTGATCCCCACGCACAATTCCAACACCATGACTGGTTGAAAACTTCATAGCAAGATGAAAAGTAGATACTATGACTCTGATCTTGTTGAGTAGTGGTCTTTCGAGGATGGCGTTGTATGCCATGCAGGTCCGTAGCACGTGGAAAGGTGTAATCTTCGTTACCTGCCTTTGGCCTGAGCCCAAAGTTAGGAGAAGGTCGACAACTCATTATGGGATGATTGTTCCATCCCCAAATCCTTGGAGTGGGGTCTTCACCATCTTGAGCTGGTTAGTGAAAATACCCATCTTCGTGTATGCATCATGGGACAATACATTAGTTTCACTTCCATTGTCCACCAATATCCTTTTGACTTCAAAGTTGGCTATTGTAGCAGATATGACTAAGGTATCGTCATGAGGAGATGTTATACCTTCCAAGTCCTTTGATCCAAAGGTAATGTCTTCTGTGTTACAGAGAATAGTCTCTCGAGCCGAACTGTATTGCTGAGCATATTGCTTCCTTCCACTATTTGAATTTCCTCCTGATGCTATCCTCCCAACTATGATGTTGTTGTACCAGCTATGGGTTTGTTACCGCATCCTAACTCTGTGGTCCTCACTTTGTTGTGATCATTCATGGGACGTTTATCATGCCCGATATATGTCTTCAAGAATCCTCTTTAAATCAGTGCTTCAGTCTCTCGCTGTAATGTTATGCACTCCTCTGTTGTATGTCCATGATCCCTGTGATAGTCACAGTATTTGCTCTTATCCCTGGTCTCCGGGGAAATCGCAACCTAGAAGGCCATTTAAGCTCCTTTATATTCTCGATCTCCATTAGTATGTTTGTCCTAGAAGTATTCAGACGTGTGAACTGTAACACCCCGAAAATTTAAGAATAAAATTATTTGTTCTATATATTTTATTTTATGATTTTGAAAGTTGATGGACTAAAATAAAGTTTTAAATTCTTATGTTTTGGATCAAATATTTGGTTTTTGATAGAGTGA
>CAIGRT010222679.1:0-11677 GCA_903798405.1 Fraxinus platypoda | reverse complement strand
GTCTCGTGCGGCGAGCCCCTCCCACACCCCGATTTCGGAGCCTTTCTGACCGTTCTACGACACGAGCGTGCTGGACAAGGCTTGCACGTGCACGAGTGGGCCCGGCATCTGTTGGCAACATTTTTTGGGGTCAACATGTATTTAGCGTCGTAAAGGCGAGTTATTAGGTTAAAAAACAATGGGAAGTTAAATCGATTATGTAGATTTTTCCGTATGTTCATGGTCAATGTTTCAATAAATGAATTTGCAACATCTCAAGTTGTTTCAAATGAGGAAATATGAAGAATTTAGACCAAGAAATACATGGCCACAAGTATTTACAACTATTTGCACGAACCCTTGGGAAAACTCGGGACAAGAATTTGGGAAGGGCGAAAAAAGAAATCAAGCTTATTTTTTTGGGACAGAGGGAGTAATACAATGTGTAAGATTTCAAATGTACGTTAGCCCCTGTTTGGCCCCCATTATTTGGCATTTTTGGGGGGTTGAATTTTTAGAATAGTGATTGATGGGAGATGTGTGGTTGAAAAGTTTTAGATTTGTGTGTATTATTATTTTATTTGATGAATGTATGGTTAAGATGAAGAAAAAAAAAATTAATGTAATGTAATGGAATTTAATGGGGGCCAAACAGGGGCCAAAAAATTAATGTAGGATTGAAAATTAATTCTTGCACTTATCGATTTGTGCTCAAGTTTGACAATAAGAAGGGCTCTAAGAAGGATTTTTTGCCCAAGTTCCTCAATAGCTCTTTCCCTAAGTTTGATAAAGATTTTTTTGAAAATAGATTTTGTGAAAAGTAATTTTTTTTTTTTTTTTTTTTAAAGAATGTGTAGCTAAAAAGTAGGAAAAAGTTGGGTCAACGTACAAAATTATTTTATCGAAAGAATGTGTAGTCGAAAATAAGTTGGAGAAAACTGAATTTTAAAAAATATGGGCTAAACAGGGGCTTCGTTTCAACCTATCATGGCATCACGTTAGTGTCTATGAAGTCACTCAACGTCCCAAAAAAAAAAAATCTGTTAATTGAGGACCTGAGCGCAATAAATGATAGTTTAGAAACAAGTGCCACACCTACAAAATGTTGGAAATGAAAGAATGAAAAATCCCTCATTAAATTGACAACAATTTTAAAGGAGCAATGCTATTCATCCCACTGGGGTTGAACTACAGTCTATGCGGCAATTACATGGCATTAAATGATAGATTCATTTAAATACAAATTCACATGACTCATTTAATTGAGTCTATAATTTAATGTCATGTAATTGCCACATAAACTGGGACTCAACCCCAATGGGGATGAATAGCATTATTCATTTTAAAGCGATGTAATTTTTCATTTCCTAAAATCTAAATTGGTCATTTTCCATTCTCTTATTTATAGTTTTCTAAATTTTATTTGTTTTTATATGGAATAGAATATAATGTTCTATAAATTTGAAAACAAGTATATTCCCATGCATGCAGCATATGAATTGGGATGATGAATGGCCAAAATTAGGGCATAGAAGGAGAGAGATTCGGGTTGTTGCCATTGATATATAATGAGAAAAAGAGATTTCACAACCACTATATTCTCAATTCATCTCTCTCCTCTTTCCTTCTCTCTGTCTTTCCTCTCTCTCTCTCTCTCTCTCTCTCTCTCTGCATGTGAAAATTTTGCAATTTTCACTGTATGTATTGGTTCCTGCATCTGGTAATTCTGCTGTCTCTCTGAGGAACCATGGAATTTATCCCAGAATCTGTGCCTTCGGCTTCGGCTTCTCCATGGTATTCGATCTTTTTTTCTCGTTCTTGTTTGTGGTAATCTTGTTCTGGATTTTGGTAGTCTTTTTGTTTGTGTTAATCTTGTTCTGGATTTTGGTAGTCTTTTTGAAGAAATCTATTCGTTTTGGTTTGTGGGATTTGGTAATTTTTCATATGTTTCGATTATTGATTCATGGTAAATGTTTACTTATTTGTTATATCATAGCATCAATTCTATCAGCCTTGGAATTGGATTTGGCTGTATTCATGTAGTCGACTACAAATTGATTGGTGTATTGACCATAATTCTATTCCACGTCTTACCCTTAGTTTGTGGCTTAATTGGGTACCCTACCTTACAAGCCGATTTGAAGGGTGAATTTTACCTAATGTGGACACCCTTTTGGGGATGAGCTTCGTTATAGACGAGCCACGATCTAGGGAGGCTTCTTTAAGTAGAAAAGAATATGGGTCATTGTGGAAGTTGGCTAATGAAATGCTCATTGCATCGCTAGGAAGTAGTTTTAGTTTGTGGGTCTGCAACCAATTAGGCACCCTCCCCTTAGAAGCAATTATGTTACAATTTGGAACAGGCGAATATCATATTAAAAAACACATTTGTTGCTTTTGAATTCAAGAAATCTCTCTATTCAACCCAGTTACTTTTTGTAATTATTTAAGTTTTGGAATTTTTTTCAAATTCATTTGTATCTATATTGACTCTTAGTACGTGTTCTTATCAATTTTTATTGAATTACAGCGAGGGGGAAAATACATTTGATATTGCTGAAGGAAGTGCAGAAGAAGAGCTTTTAGAGATTGGACAGAGATTACTCTTTTCAGCTTCCTCCATTTCTCTTTCTGCTGAAGGTAAAACTATATTATTCTCGTCTCGTGTTCTAGTAAGCATTGGTGGTCCTCGTATGTTTAATGGAGAGGTTGAAAATTCTCGAATAATGAGTTTACATATATTGCATTTTGCAAGAATTGACGAGTATGGAGGGAGGTACAACAGGTGAATGCTCACCATCAAATTCAGAACAAAGAGGAAACGCAAAATCTCATTTGCAATGGCATGGATTTCTTCGAAAACTGAAAAAAGGGTCGACTGTGCATTTGCATTCGTTCCATTCTAACTTACTGAACTTTCATTCAATCAAGAAGCAGTTGAAAAGAAGACGGCATGCACAGAGTTTATCAGTATTACCACCCCTCATCGACCCTAATTTGATATATAGCTTTAAATCTACGTGGAAGAACTTCTCCCTCTTCGACCTCCAAGAAGCTACAGACAACTTCAGCCATGAAAACCTGATCGGGGAGGGAGGTTATTCTGAAGTTTACCGAGGTCAATTGGAAGACGGCCAACTAGTAGCAATCAAGAGGTTGATTAGGGAAACCCCGACTAATAAGGCTGAAGACTACTTAT
The DNA here is from genome assembly GCA_903798405.1 of Fraxinus platypoda. Taxonomy (NCBI): domain Eukaryota; kingdom Viridiplantae; phylum Streptophyta; class Magnoliopsida; order Lamiales; family Oleaceae; genus Fraxinus; species Fraxinus platypoda. The sequence goes on along the minus strand of CAIGRT010222679.1, from coordinate 8,499 downwards.
CAGAGCTCGGGGTTTTAGTACATGTCAACCATCCAAACATTGCAAATATTATAGGCTATGCGATTGAAGGAGGGATGCATCTTGTTCTTCCTTTGTCTATTAATGGGAGCTTGTCATCTTTGCTCACTGGTTCGTTCATTATAAGTGGTGGTTAGTCTTTCTTTTACTTTATAACTGCCAAAAACCTTAATTTCTCATGTCCCTCCCTCGACTACTCAGGTCAAAAGGAGAAGCTAGCGTGGTGCTTAAGGTACAAGATTGCTTTAGGTGTCGCCTCTGGCATTTCATATCTTCATGAGGGGTGTCAACGGAGAATTATCCACAGAGACATCAAATCTGACAATATTTTGCTCACTGAAGATTTTGAACCTAAGGTACGACCCAAACATACTCTTAAGGTAGAGGGTTTAGTGTTCTAGTGTGAAGTCTGAGATTTGATGCTTAAGTTTTTTAGTTCTATGTAGATCACGGATTTTGGGCTCGCAAAGTGGATTCCTGACCAGTGGACTCAACTCACCGTTATGGAGTTAGAAGGCACGTTAGGGTACGTGAGCTTAAATTCCAAGGAAGAAAACTGGTTATATCCTAAATTCTGAAAATTCAGTATGATCAATTGTTTCCCTTGTTATGAGCAGGTATCTCCCTCCTGAGTTTTTCATGCATGGCACAGTGGATGAAAAAACTGATGTTTATGCTTTTGGAATACTACTGTTAGAGCTCATAACTGGTCGACCAGTCATAGACGATTCACATCAAAGCCTCATGATGTGGGTACGTTAGCTTCTCTTCATGACAACTGCCTAATACTGTGTACCAAACACGTGAACATTGTATTCTATGCTTGAGAACTGACTTGTGCAGGTCAAGCCTACGCTCATCAGCAAAAACTACGCAAAGCTAGTTGATCCATCACTTGGTAATGCTTATGACTCGGAACAGATGAATCAGATGGTCATGGTTGCTTCTATATGTATACATCAGTCTTCTACAGAGAGGCCTAAAATGAGCCAGGCACGTGTTCCATTTAACACGTAAACATTTAGAATGAGACTTAGTTTGTTATTGTGACCGACTTTTTCCACATGATGCAGGTTGAGCGGATGTTAAAAGGCAATGAAGGCATACTGCCGATCAAGAAAAAATTCCAAAAGAGACCAGCAATTAGGAGGACATATTCTGTGGACTTTATTGAGGAAGAAGAATGTACAGCCCAATCTTCAACATGAGATAGATAGCAAAGCAACAGAACAAGATGTTAATAGGAATGTTGGAATCTATGTACATTATGCTTCTTGCAGATTAGCCTTTGAAGATTTGAATTGGAGACTCCAAGAAATTGGATTTGTAAATCTTAAAGGAGATTTTTAGGATTGAGCTCTCTGTTGTGAATATTCAACTAATATGTACAAGAAGAAGAGATGATCTATTATAAATGCATTTATTTTCTTCATACGTCTAGTTGATCATTATAGAAATGTAGTGTTCACAGGACTTGAGTATCAGAGTAGAATCGGCCACCGGAAGTAGGTGGCAGCCAAGCTCGTACCGGTTTTGTAAATTCTCCAGCAGGCAACATGAGTGGGATCAATATTTAGTGGATTTTAACATACTTTGTCCAAAATATTTGTTACAGTGATATTTATTCTTTCTATCTAGTGCTGCCACAAGTCACCATTCTATACGACAAGAAATTGTGACAACATAAACCATTTCTATGTCATTACCACTTGTGGTGGGGAAAGTGACGAAACATTAATGACATGTTTTTATCATTTATGATCTTTTGTAAGACCACAAGACATACTCTACACATGATAATAGTCAAGAAACGATGAGTTTACATAGGATAATATTGGAAGTAATGACGATTCTGGAGGAAAGCAAACATCACCAGTAGATGGACAAGCAGTTTAGTAGAAAGTTCGCCGTCGTCTTCTAGTTTGCCTCACAGGCATTGGACTTCCAACACTACCGGGAAATTCCCATCTGGCAATGGCACCATCCCAAGAAGAGGTTACCATCATAGGGTAGAAAGGGTGCCAATGGCAGTCTCTTACAGTATCCTCGTGGTAATTGAGTTTTGCAACTTGATCTCCACTCACCTACACCAGAGAAAAACGAGCTTAGTTACTAAAAAATATGTTCATGTTTGGCATACAAAATTGGACAGTACCAGACACTATTAAATAAAGAAAAAAAGTTAAAATCTTGTTGTAGTTAGTCCTGTTAAGTATTGCATACCAAACACATTGTGTATGTATTATTAAAAAAAATGATGTCATTGATTCCTTGTTTTGTCAGCAAATTAGCAACCTTTTCATGTTTGTAACCAATGGAAAATGCTATGATGTGTTTCCCTAGATTGTCAATGCATTCAAATAGCTAAAAAGTTTGGGACTCTCCACGAATGCACGTGGAATTGGAATGACTTCCAAAAGGGGTACTGTAATTCTTAGATGAAAATCAAGATAGGGTCAGGGTCATATGCAGTTGGCTTCTAAACTTATAGTGATTTGTTGAAGGTCTAAAATTCATCGTCGATCCACCCTATAATGACATTTCTTTCCATCCCAAAATCATTTAAACTAATGTGTCCTAATATATTACACACTTCAAAGTTAGAAAGTGGGAGTAACTTATCTCTTTTTTTTGCAAATTTCTTAAAGAGGTCCGATTTCGTCTTTGACTATACTTGCAAAGCATCCTCAATTACAGATTTCAATTGTATTTGGTAATCAAAGCACTCATCGTGACTAAGATTTAAATCTCTCAATCGATACTCTACCATATTTGTTTGACAAGCTATTAAAAATCATTTCTGACTGCTAAAAATGGAATCCAACAATGTGTAACTCTTAGAAACAGAAATTCAGCCGTTTCTAAATTTTCAATACTCTTTCAAACATTGTATATGTCTTCTAATGCATCTATTTTCTTTATATCTAACATTCAAAAATAAGTCATTTCCAGAGAAAAAAAGGGTTTCCTAATATTTAGTTAGAAATCCAAGTTGTTTGTGAACCTATGAAAATAACAAAAATTTGAGATCTTAAGAGAAAAACACGATAACACACTGGTTAAATAAAAGAAGGAACATCAACAAAAATTGTTCATGTACTCCTACATAATAACGATGCAAAGAAAAAATGAATATGGTGTTAGACTAAACACACAATAATTTGAATGCATACCAGGTCATAAATATAAACACACGAGTCGGCAGATCCAGTGTATATATACTTCTGTGCTGTGCTGCAAGTCAATCCGGAGATTGAAATATGAAGTCAATATTTGAAAGCACGGGGAGTAGGAAGTTGGAAGCAAATCCCTAGATAATCAAAATAAGCTTCTAAAATCATACTACCATTTACCGGAACACCAGAAAAAGGCAGTTCCATGACAGTTTTTCAGCAAACAATTCAACATCTAACTTGTCTATTGATATGTATAGACTGTTCAACAACCCAAACCAGCAAATGAAACCGGACAGCCAAAAAATGGTAGTTCTAGATTAGGTTTAGGCAATGAAATTAAATCCTTCACCACCACATCAGTTCATGTCTGTCCAATCCATTGCTGCATCTGCCGAAACATTCAATGATATCAAATCCTCGTCAACCAAATGAAACCATGTTGATGTTGGTCTATACATCTCTCTTCTAGTATGTTCTATTGGGACTGCATCGGTCTATAATCACAAGCCCTAGTAACGATTTTATTCCCTTAAATCAAGATCTCAGCTTCAACATTAGAAAGATTTGACCTCAAGGGGGGATGCTTAAACACAAGCTATTCGGTAAGAAAATTGTGAGTTATCAGTTACAGGCCACCAACTACAGTATACCCATATTTGACAGAAAAGATGCATGATCTTTTTCCAAGTTTTCAACTGAAACTAAAAGTTAACATTTCAATAGTAGCATTAAAATTCACTTGATGAAAACACAAATAAGCAACATGCATACAAGATAAACACTCTAACCAAGAGCAAATAACAATGATAAGTTACCTATTTGCTGGAGAGAAATGACAGCGTATGAGAGTGCTCAAGACCGTATGGCCTTTATATGTAGCTACTGACAGATCATCTGGATGTCTCATATTTCTTACATGCCCTGGATATGACTTCCATCTGTAATCCCATTCAGCATATCTACAAACTGGAGTGCTACATCAAGGAAAACATAACATAAGTATTGAGATTGAGCAAACTGAAACTAAAATTGATTTGAAGCCCCCATCCCATCTCCAAAAATAACACAAATCTACCAGTGAGTCAGCTATCAGGAAAGGCCAGACATTAATTCTAGCTGAAAAATATAAGACAACATCATCCAACCACAGAATCTATTGGGAAAATAATTTCAAGCTTGACGTATGCAGTAGCCTTTTCCCACTTCCCTTAAAGAAGAATCATTCGAAAGACACTTACTATTCTACATTGGATGACATTTTCCGGATGTCCCAAAGTTTAATGGCCTGATCTTTTCCATTTGAGATAAAATAACGGCCATCTCCACGAGTGTCAATGAAAGTAATGCCTTCTAGATGTCCCATTAGGACTCCAGCAGGCTTCTCCCTTGTATCAAAACAGTGCCTATCCCATACCTGGAGGAACTAATACATCAGAATTATGATTGGCAACAATTTGTAATAGCAAGTCTAATGAAAAAAAAGGATATATTCCAGATTTTATATTATATATTATTAATATTAAACCACTAATTGTTTAAAATTTAGACTAGCTTTGGGCTCAATTTAACCGACTTGTAATTATCAAGGAGTTCAACCCCATAATATAATTTATTGGAGCTATAGAAAATTTATGTCAAGTTCAGGTGTTCAATCTTCCAAATTTAGGCATGAATAGTTCCAGAAGGAAAAAAACATCATCATGGATTATACCCTTGGGAACCTGCTAATCAAACTGAAGTGTGCTTATATGCTAGAGTTGTCTAACTCAGAATTTCTACTTCAAGACAAAGGTCAGTGTGTAAAAGGACTTACAAAGATGGGAATACGTAAATGGCAATTCATTGACTATAGAAGGGACATGATAAGTTTACCTTGCAAAGGTGATCATCACTACCAGAATATATGATGTGGCCAGTTTCATCAGCAAAGCGGACGGCATTGACATCAGACTACAGATAACATGCAAGTCAAATTAAATAGTAGAAATATGAAATCTACCCAATGAAGAACAGAAGAACATAGCAAATGCAGATGTAAAACATAGAAACCAATAGAGGAAAAAACGTAAATCAATTTACAAAAAGAAAAAGAAAGAAAAAAGATTGAAGCGTGGCTGCAGCTATATATGGCAAAAAATCTTTATAAACCTAGACCATGAATTATAAAGTCACTTTCCTGCAACATTCTATAAGAATGAATGATGAGAATGACAAGAAATCAGCTTCTATTCCAAGGATAATAGCACTATTTGTCCCAGCACCTATTTTTCTATGCTGCTTAGCACACTAAGTAGTAAGTACCACAGAAACCAACTGATGAGTAAGTTTCACTCATTGTTTAATGCCACTTAAACTTGATACTTTGGTTGTCTTTGAGCAATTTAGAACGTCTTGATTTGTGTGTTCGTATTGCTTCTTTTAGTCTTTCCATGAGTTTATTTGTGTTGATTCTTGCTTAATGCTTTCAATTACCTGATCAATAATTGAATGATTTAAAGCTTTAAATTTCGGCAATCGAGAGAGAGAATTTTAGGCACGATCTAAGAATAACACAACCTAGATTTTTTAGGTTTCGAGAGAAAGTATAAAATCTTTGAAGTATATTCTACTTAAGAACCACAAACTTGATAATTTTTAGATTTTAATTCGGATTAAAAATATTGGAATTGAAATATAGATATAGATTCTATTCGGCACTCGAGAGTGGGAATATAATTAATTTAGGGTTCTTGCTTATAAAAATAGGAAAAATTGATAGAAGTATTTATACAATTTGAGAAACATTGTTGATAGTGCGGTGAAATCATTCCCAGCCCAGCTGAGAGACATCAGTGGAGTGCAACAGAATTGAATTAGAAAATATGAATTCAAATATAGGTTCATAATGAATTTTGTGTAGTAGTTAAATATATTAAAAAATGTCATTCTATGAGGTCAAATTGAATAACCAGACAAAATAACTCCTAGACGCACCATAATTGTAAAATAGAGTAAAGTACCTTATGAGCTTTGATCCGCAGGCTTACTCTCTTGGCTTCAAGATCATAAACATATATTGATTCATCGCTGCTAGCTGCTACGAGCTCTTGTCCATCAGTTGAAAATTTTACAGAGAAGATTCCGAAAGAATAATCCTCATAATCGTCGGTATTAGATGAAAACTCCAAACCTTCGTGAATTTCCTAAATAAGAAAACCATTGATTATAATTCATGGCAGATGAAACTAATGTCTCTTGATAGGCCAACAGAAAAACTACTAGTATTGTTCATCAAGTCTCCATCTGGGAGCTCCTGAGCAAATAAACCTGACCACTCATACTTATGCAGGCAAAAGCTCCATCTAAAATCCTTACAATATTCTCAGAACAGTGGACGCAAGACACGTATAATTTTGAGTGCTTTCAGCTGAACAGACCGGGAAGCAGAGCTTTATTGCAAAACCCATCCCACATCAATAGTAAATACACAAGTTGTGCATCTTTTCTTTTCTTTTACCAACTTTTCTTGTTAGTGATATTTTTAGTGATACATGATCCGGCCAACCAGTGATCAAATCTGATAAATCATATACAATGACCAATTGTCCATAAACTATTCTTTAATGGAAGTAAGGAAATGCTTCACTCATGATGTTAAATGGGATATGATGAATAACAGAAAAGCTGAAGCACAAACAAGATGAGAAGTGTTAGAAACTCGTTGCTTTAGCATTCCAAATCTGAATATCAATAGAACTTTGTACTACTTACCGTTATATTTGCATGAGACTCTTTTGTAGCAGATCCAACATCGACAATATGGACAACAGGTGAGATACTGGAATATGCCTGCAGTAATTGAATCGAACAAAACTGAAATAAGAAACTAGCTGGAGGTGGGAGAAAGAAGAAAGAAAATTGTAGCTAGGACAAATATCACCCTAACCACATCTCATATCTGATAAGTTATGTGGCAATAAAGAAATATATATAATCTGAACAAAGTTATATTGAGATAGAATTGTTAGACGTGCATCAAACTCCTGAACTGACAAAGTCTTCGTGGATCCTTATGATCTACGGAAGATGAAATTATAATCGATCCCTGCCCCTTTCCACCAAAGAACTGAATGCATCAATAACTGCCATATATGACCTGCAATAACATTCTTATAGACCTACGCACAATCTAATTTACAATTCCCACAATCTTACAATGTATCAGTAATCGTCCATCGCAAGCTTCTTGCCCGAATGTCCTTCTGAACTTTCCATCCATGATCAACATTATATATTCTAATATGACTTTCCTGTTCAAAACAGAATAACAGCATGTCAACCCAATAGACAAGCTTCCTTAAAAATTGAGTCATTATTAAGACCATCATAGGCCCTGAATACATTGTGTGCTTTGTAGCAGTCAGTACCTGAAATCCTGCCACAAATAGTGAACCATCTGCAGAAAACTGTGAAACGTATGCACAGCTATTCATTTTATCAAATATATGAAGGACCATTAATGGGCAAGTACCGACTCAATATGTGACAAGAATCTGCCAACGAGAATCTCCCTCTTCCACTATAATTACATTCCCTGCCGGCCAACATTTTCACTGGTGAAACAGGCAATCTCGCCTTACCGGGAACTAGCTTGCTCAGCTGCTCATGCGGGCTTGACGTGATCTTCGTGAGTTGCGCAATTTCACATCATGACAACCCAGAACAACATTTCCATGAGATCCTCCATCCTCCTTACCAACACAAATATCATTATACCTTCTTGACCTACTCATTTTATAGTAATAATACAAGTATTCCACAACTACTACAACAACAATATCAAAAAATGAAATTTAAAAAAAAAAAAAGCCGTTTATAAGTTGTATAATTCTGAATCGGCTATTTTAACACCCGGTTCATCTATTGCTTTTACTGTCTTCAAAGTTTCTTCAAACCATTCCTGCAAAAAGTAATTGAGTTTGTGAGAACTAAATTACAAATTCCCAAAATCCATTTACGAGTAAATTCACAGAGAGAACAGCGTTACAATTATCTTTGACAAAAACAAGAAAATTTAGCAAAAAAGATAGAAAATCAACCGTCTAAAAGCTTTCAACCTCTCGAACTGCTTCGCGTGGATTATCGCTAACAATTAAAAATGAGTTCAGACGATTGTGTAAGGAACAAACCTCCTGAGACAAAGTCCCAAAAATGGGTGTTTATTGATGAAGATTACAATTGGAGATAAACAGAACGCCTCCAAGGGGCGCAAGCACACGAGTACTAAAAGAAATGTTCTTAAAGTTAAATTAAGAAATTGAAATTA
>CAIGRT010222676.1:0-14272 GCA_903798405.1 Fraxinus platypoda | reverse complement strand
TTTGGCTTCCATTATTCAAAAATACATATTTCTCTTTCTAATTTTCAACCAAGCATTTTCAATAAAATAATATTTTACGTAAACCTAACACACATTTTTCAAAATATTACTAACTATTCAAAAATAAATTTTTGGCCAAAATGCATTATCATATTTCTAAAGCTAACCATTAACACCATTTCTATTTTGAGTTATTTGAATGACTTGATTTTTCATAATCGCCAATATCTTCTTTTTTCTTTTTCTTTTTTACATAGGGTAATTGGGGTTTGTTTCAATCTATCTACAATATATTAAATGTGTGGATTGAGGAGAAACTTTTGAATACCAATTTGACCATTATATATTTCGCTATTTGTCAATTCTATCCTTATATATTTATTATAGTACCATTTAATATCCATTTGAGTGAGTACTTAAAATTTTACATTATTTAAATTAAGTTTACTACTTAAAATCAAAGCTCACATATATAGATGTAGTTTTATTATAATGATATAATATAATACATTAAAGGTCGCATTAATATAATGGCAAATTAATTAAGTTTTAATATAATTATATATGTAGACGAGATTCGATTTTAAGTGATTAAACTTAATTTAATTAATATAAAATTATGAGTACTCCAATATGAAAAATGACGAGAAACGTTCAATTTACCATTTTTTTCCTTATGTAACATTGTCAACATTTTCAAAGATTATAAATTGCACGTTTAATTAATATAATAGATAATATAACTATTTAAATACAAAGGACAATAAATTGAAGATTAAAAAAAATGCTTAAATGTGATCAACAATTAGGAGGAAAAGAGTCCTAATAATTATCCATCAATCTTAAAAACATTACTAATTAGTCCTAATAATTAGGAGTTTCTTACCTTTTTCATATTTGTATCCACCCCACTAAATACAAGTCTCACATCTCAGTTACACATTTTTCACTAAAACCAAAATTTTAATTATTAATAAAAGTTAATATTATGTGCTCTAAAAAATAATTAATATAGTATTGGGTATTTTTTTATTATTGCATGTTCATTTTTTTTTATAAGCATAAAAATTAATGGTAATCCAGTTACTTATTAGATATAAATATATAAAGAAAAAAAATATTTTTATCTCGATACATTTAAAGGAAGAATTTTTATTACTCCATTTGTATTAATCTCATTCAAAAAAAAAAAAAAGGAAAAGAAAACTTTTGTTCTAAGATTTTTCATTTCTATATCTATTTTGAACGTAAATTGGTTTTTAATTTAAAATAAATGCTATATGTTAATATGACGAGCATGATTAGTACGTAATTTTTTGTTTCTAATGTGTTTAGATAAGATACTTTTTCGTTTTACTTTTTAAAGTAAAAAATTTATGTTACAAAAAAAACGAGTTATTTTTTATTTTGAAAATCATTTTAGTTTATTGATAAGTAAACATTTTAAACTCTTAATTCGATTCTTCTTAACATTACTACAAAGTTAGTCGATACCGCTATAATGGTTGAAAATAAGGGTCCAGCCAATGTCTAGCATAAACAAACGAATACGTAAGCAAAACATTACAATTCAATTTATTCAAGAATTTCACATTATATACGTAATTTCATAAAAAATTTATTCATATATATATTCTTTAACAATTTTAATTTTTTTCTTTAACATTATCAATTACCTTACTTTAAAAATATTACGCATATCATTAATTTCATATATAAGACGTGGTTGCGCATGTACTTACTACTAGTTAACTTAAAATTATGTGATTTTATGTTTATTATTGTGTGTTTTAGTATTTGGGAAATAAATGTTCATTTATGGTATTTTATTTTCTCTTTAGCTTATTTCTTTTTCTTGGAATTTAATTTGAATATTCAGTGAGACAAATGGAAAACTTATTCAGTAATGAGCTATATGCAATAATGGCTCTTCAGGCTCAGACGGACATGATCGTTCTCTTCAGACTCAGAAGGGGAGGCTACAAGTGGAAACCTCCTCCAGTGGCCATGCTATCTTAAACTTAATGTTAATGCGTCTAATCATGATGGTTTTGCTTCTTGCGGTGGGGGCAGTCATTTGTTGAAATTTTATGGAACTTTAAACCTTATAAAATTAGAAATTCTAGTTACTTAATTGTCAAGATCTTCCATGTCAAATCATCAAGAAAATTAATAATGCGGGACATACCTTAATTTTTTTGGAATAAATTCTTATTGCTGGATCTTGATTCCAGATCTTGAATCTTGATTATTGGTTCTTTTAGTTTTTGAGTTCTTGATCTTGATTTTTGCTTCTTACTCTATAATCTTGATTGTCTTATTCTTCAATTTAATTGTTCAAATCATTCTTTCTGATTCTTGATTTTTTCAATCCTTATTCTTGAATGTGGGTTATGGATCTTCATCTTCAACATGCTTTCTCTTATATTCTTGTGTTGATGGGATGATACCAAGAATGAGAAGTTTCATATGAATTGGGGACCATAACCCTATTTATAGTTTCAATATGTATTTGACTCATCGTCTAATACAAACCTAATGGATCTGGTCTCTACACATAAAATCCGACCCACACTTTATTTATATGCCATAAGTCTAACAATTTAATTCTTTATTAGATCACTTTAATTGGACTCAACTTTAAGATAACCTTATACACAATTAATTACATATGTAGGCCTACATAACAAATTAATAAACCTAACAATCTCCCACTTGGGCCACATATATTATCTTATAAATGTGTATAACCTTACGACGTCAAAAAAATCTCCGAACAATCTCATCCATTAATTATATCAATATAGGATTAAAGCGGTCTTCGTTACAAATATCATAACTAAACCCTCAATTGTCACATATATCTTTTTCGTTACAAGTATTATAACTAAACCCATCAATTATTACATATATCAACACAATCAAATGATATAGAGAAAGTGTGGATGTGTAGCATGAAAATTACATGTAATGTGATCCAAACATGCCTATTTTCAACTGGTCCTACATTATTCTTTAATGAGATCAACCATAACTTTAATAAGAGTGGAACTACACTGAATACTTTATTTCTGAAATAAACTGAATATCCATGGATAAAAATGTGTCTAAAACAAACAACATCTAAATACAAATTCCCACTAAACTGGCATATCACCAAAAGATGCAACACTCACGTGAGTATTATGCTCATGAAAGACCTTCGGTGGTAGCCATTTAGTAAATGAATCTATGATTATGGAGTTTGTCCTAATATGTTTTATAGAAACATAACCACTCGGAATTCTTTCCTTAACAACTATGAACTTAATGTCTATAAACTTTGACATCGTCAAGTTCCTATTAGAATACAAGACTGATATTATCACAGAATAATTTAAGTGGTCTTTCAATTCCATCCAAAATATGCAGCTAGTGACAATATTTTACAGTCATATTCCCTGATCAAAATCAGAATATCCAACGATCTCCAATTGGTCTGATTTTCCTGAATGTGATCATGTAATCCTNTTAGAATACAAGACTGATATTATCACAGAATAATTTAAGTGGTCTTTCAATTCCATCCAAAATATGCAGCTAGTGACAATATTTTACAGTCATATTCCATTATCAGAATTAGAATATCCAATTGGTTTGATTTTCCTGAATGTGATCATGTAATCTTTAGTTCCCTATAGATATCGAATAACCTAATGGCTGCTTTCCAAATTTTCATCACAGAGTTAATTAAATATTTGTCTAGCATTCCAACAATGAATGTTATATCCGGATGTGTGCAAACCTAAATATACATTAAATTCTCAAGTACAATGAATTTTCTGTATTTTTCTTTATTTAAATTTATCCTTGGGGTATTAATTGAGACTAAACTTGTCTTCCATTAACAATGGGGGTATTACTTGATTTACACATCTACATCCCGAATATCTTAAGAACCTCATCGATATAACTCTTTTGTGATAATAAAAAAAATACACCGAGAATGATCACTGCATATTTATATCTTTAGTACAAAAGAGGTATCATCAAGATTTTTCATTTCAAAATTTCAAAATAGAAATCTCTTGGTTTGGGGCAATAAGATTATATCATTGTAAGCAAGCAGTATGTAATCGACATACAATACCAAAAATATGCTTACTCCTATTGAACTAGTGATATACACAATCATTAATTGAATTCATCTCAAAATCAAATGATATAATTATTTGATAAAATTTGTGATACCATTACAAGAAACCATCTTAAGCCCATACATGAATTTCTTTAATTTGTAAATCATCTGACGTGGTTTAAGATCAAAATGAGTCACAAATGCCATAATAGTTCTAAAAGAGTATTTAAGTGAAACTGGAGAAAAAAGTATCTTTAATGCCAATGTCTTCATTTTAAGTAAAGTCATTTGTAACAAGACGAGCCTCATATCTCTCTACTTCACCCTTCGAATCCCTTTTGATTTTAAATATCCAGTTACAACCAATGAGTTTCGCACCTTCAGGCAATGGGATGAGTTCCCGAACATCATTGTTACTTATGAACTTTATCTGTTTATGCATGACATCAATCCACTGTTTAGAATTATTCTTTTGCATGGCTTGATGACAGTTGATTGATCACGTCTTCTTTCTCAATGAGTTTCATACATCCAGGCAATATGATGAGTTCCCACGCGTCATTGTTACTTATGAACTTTATCTCTTTATGCATGGTATCAATCCACTCTTGAGAATTATTCATTTACATGGCTTGATGAAAGTTAATTGATCAGATCTTCTTCCATCAATCCACGTCATCCTTATTTTCTTGAAGAAAGACTATAAAGTTATCCAAAATTACCGTTTTCCTTTTTATAGTGGATTTCTTTAATGGCATTTGTTCTTGAAGTTCTTGAGTTTGTTTTTCTAGAACAATCATTTGATTGTGTATAGGGAATTTTGTAATATTGTCTTGATCCGAAATTGCTTCTTGAATAAAATTTAGAGCAAGAATTTGTCCATGATCCTAATTATTGTCAATTGCAATAAAAGAAATATATATATATTCTTCCTCCAAGACAAAATCCTTAACTTTATAACCTTATCTCACCCCTCGACCAACTCTACATCTTTAAGGAATCGGACATTTTTCGTTTCGAAAATTAACCTAATAGTGGAATCTTTTTAAAAAAAATGTGTAACCCCTTAACAATTGCTTTACTTGTAACTTGGTCGAGAATTTAAGCTGCAGTCTTTAGTGCTTTTACCTAGAAAGATCCTGATGTATTGTGAGTAGATTCCACATTCCTCTCGGAATATTGCGAAAGGCCCTGGACGCTTCTTCTAACCTTATCTCATCCAACAAACTCTACATCCTCAAGGAATCGAACATTTTCTTTTTCGAAAATTGACCTAATAGTAGGATCTTTTTAAAAAATTGTAACCCTTTAACAATTGCGTTACTTGGAACTTTGTTGAGAATTTAAGCTGCAGTCTTTAGTGTTTCTACCTAGAGAGATTCTGATATACTATGGGATGATTCTACATTCCTCTAAGAATTTAGCAAAAGGCTCTGAACATTGTTCTCCTAATCCGTCATATCTGTTAAAGTATTCACCATTATGGTAAGATATGACTTGTTAAATTCTTTTACAGAGTTGTTTTTTAACCCTAGCTTTGTATGCCTTGAATATATCTAGTGTTTGGGATTTCTTTTTAGATGAGATATATATAGTCATAGTGAGAAAAATTCATTTATGAATATAATAAATTATTATTGACCATTCCAAGAAATCGAATTAAATGCCCCACATATATCCGTATGAATTAGTTCTAAGACATCCAAAGTCATATTGGCACCTAATCTCCTTATATTTGTTTGTTTTTCCTTAATGTAATTAATATAAATACTTAAATCTGAAAAATTAAGGGAATCGGAAATTCCTTCTGATACAAGATTTTTCATTCGCTTTAGAGAGTTATTACCTAATCGTTTGTGTCATAACGAAGCAAAATTCTCATTGGTTAATTTATGTTTAATACCATGTGAATTCACATGCAATATTTCTCTATAAGAGGCAATCGTATTAAGCAGATATATGTTATCGTAACCAGATAAAGAACTGGTACCCAAATTGAACTGACTATTTGAACTAAGAAAAAAATCAAACTGACTATTTTCAATTGAACAAGAGTAACCGAATTTGTCTAATGTAGAAAAATAAACCAAATTTCGTCTAAAAAATAGTACCACACATACCTCTTTCATATTCAAATCATAACCAGTCTTTAATAATAATCTAAAAGTTCCTATAGTCTCAAACTTAACTGATTTGTCATTGTCCCACATAGATGAATCTTTCAACATCAATTGACTTTTGACTGTTCAGGGAATCTCGCATAGACACACTTATGTGAGTGGTGGCACCAGAATTTTATCTACTAAGTGTGTCTAGGTATTGAAACTAAATTAATCTCAAAATAAACCAAAGTAAGAAGTGTACCTTTCTTTACACGCCAAGCGTGATATTTAGTACAGTATCTCTTTATGTATCCTAGATTTTCACAAAAGTAACAGCCAGATTTATCATTTTCAGGCTTTCGCTGTTTATATTGAACCGAACAGGATGCAGCTTTCTTATTCTTTATAACTTGTCCTTAGTGATACTTACCAAGTGAGTAATATAAATTTTATCTTGCTTTAGCCTTTCTTTTTTCTTACACACAATATGGAATGAGCTCATTAAGAGTCAACTTTCCCTTTTAACAGTTGTAACTGACCTTAAATTAGCCCAATTTTGAAAAAATAGAAATCAAAACTAAATGCACAAGTAAGTCATCAGACAGCTCAACCTTTAATACTTTTAGTTTTGAAGCAAGATGAGACATCTCCATAATATATTCCCTTATGTTTTCTTTACCCTTATACTTTAGTGAAACTAAGTTTGCCAAAAGACACGCTAGTTTTGGCCTTATTACCTTTTGCAAAATGATTTTTAATTTCATAAAGAAACTCCTTGGGAGCAGTTACCTTAGCGCCCCTAAATATTACTGGAATATAATTGATTAGTTGACACATATTCTAGAAGTAGATGGATTAATCGAATAGAGAACTTAAACCTAAATAACATGTTCACATGAGAATCTATATTGAACAATCAATAAAGTCAAATAATGGTGAACCCCATCACAAGAGACCAGACACAACATTGATATTTAGTTTTTGGACAGAAAATCAACTTGTAAGTTGTACTCTTGGTGTAGTAATCAAATATTGACAATAAATCAGGTCAAACATCAAGTATATCTTCGAATTGACTCAATGTTCACATAATGAAAAACTTTACAATTGTCACATATTTATCACAACATGTGTACAAATAATTCGGCTAAATATTGACTTTCCTTTGGGACGGTGAATATTCGCTGAATTACGTACACACAACGTTCCTAATATTCCAAATAAATTAATTTAGGCAAGAGATGTTACTTTGGTAACATATTGTTTCAATTATTCTATTTTAGAAAATTAGTAATCCGAAATTAATTTTAGTTCCAGGATTTGAAATTTGATTGCCCCCTTAGTCTTTTAATTTTTTTTATTATTATTTTTCTTTCTTTTGTTTTCACAAAAAAAAAATTATAAAAATAAAAAATTAGCGCGGCAGCGCTGGAAGCTTAATTCAACAATCCATTTCAATTAAAAATTTCCCAAAATCCAAAATTTAAAATTTAGGGATAAAATTTACATTCCAAAATTAAAAAATCTAAAGCATGAATTTTAACCCTAAAATTCTTTCTTTAATCTCAATGGTTTAACATGGAGTTGGCTCGATACCACTTGTTGAAATTTTATGAAACTTTAAACCTTATAAAACTAGGTTACCTAATTATTTAATTGCCAAGATCATCCATGTTAAATCATTAAGAAAATTAATAATGCTGAACATACCTTAATTCTTTGGGAATAAATTATTATTACTGGATCTTGATTTCGATCTTGAATTTTAATTATTGGTTCTTTTAGTTCTTGATCTTAATTTTTGCTTCTTGCCCCATAATCATGATTGTCTTCTTCTTCGATTTAATTGCTCCAATCCTTCTTTTTTATTCTTAATTTTTCAATCATTGTTCTTGATTGTGGGTTTTGGATCTTCCTCTTCAATATGCTTTCTCTTGTATTCTTGTGTTGATAGGATGACACAAAGAATGAGAAGTTGCATATGAATTAGGGACCATAATCATATTTATAGTTTTCATATGTATTTGGCTCATCATCAAATACAATTCTAATGGGTCTAGTCTCTACAAATATAATCCGATCACACTTTATTTAGATGCCATAGCCCAACAATTTAATTTTTTATTAGATCACTTTAATTGAACACAACTTTAAGATAACCTTATATACAATTAATTACACATGTAGGCTCACATGACAAATTAATAAACCCAACATCATCAGAAAAGAACATGGATCGGCTGTGGGTGCTCAGTCAAGGAAAATCCCATTTGTGGTTTTGCTTTCTTCACAGACATGGAATTCGCACTGAATGCTTCTTTTCTACGTGATATTACTCCACTCTTGGAGGGAACGGGGTGTTGCAATTTTGCTTCATTCCTTGAGAAGGAATATGGCTACACACACCATTGCCCTTTTTGCTTTTTCTAGTTTGTTGTTAGAATTGTGGACTAATTCTATGTTGGTTATTGGATTTAATTATTACAGGAGGAAATTAATTTTCCTTTGAAAATTAGACTCAAGTGAATAATGGATCTTAGATCACGTTCAAATCATTGGATATTTTTTTAAATCGTCACAAATATAAAGGTGAGCTAAACCTTGAGGGAGCTTTTAATGGCCTAACCAAGTGCTTCATTCCTTATATCTTCTCCGTTATTCTCCTTAAGTGTCTCCCTCTTTGAGAAATATGAAAATGTGGTTAATCCTAAAAATTGAGAAATGTGCCCATAAAGGGCATATTTGTAGTATTGGATTTTCGAATTAATAGAATTCGAAATCTAAAATAGAGAGGTTGTTTAGGGTTTCCCAAGCATTAGAAGATGGAGTGGATGGGTACTTCAGAAGATGGTTTACTGCCTTGGGGGAAAAGGAAGAATAGAGCTATCGATGAACAGCGGATTGACGGAGCTCTTGGCAGATTGACTGTTGGCAGATCGAGATTGAAAGCCAGTAGCAACGAAGTGCTTTCACCTCTAGTTTCATAATTGCACAAATTTCTTTAGACTTTATTGTAGTATATCAATTAAATCACACACCTTTATTAGAGCCAAAATAGTGACCTAATAGGACTCATAAGACTGAAACTCCAATACATGTTTCTAATTAGACCTCTTGACCAATTAAGATACATCTATTAATCCTGGCTTAATCTACCAAAAAATCGAGATTAGTCGAGTGATATTTATGGAAGCAAATTATAATCCGATAACAATATCCTCCTATTATCGTTCTACAAATCAACCCCCGTTCTTAGTTCCATTTTCATAAGGCGAATTCATTGTGATCAAATCACAACTAAAGTCCAATGATCTCATCGTCGTACTACTGAGCTCAAGTTCAGTTGCCTATAAAAAATACATTAGAGTGACGATCGTCTCATCATGATGATTAACGGATTCCACTATTGCGAGTATATGATCTCTAACCGTTTCAACCCGATTCTCAAAGCACCGAAGTCAATCTTTTAATTAAGACTTCACTCATTAATACCTCAAAGAATTTGAACTAGCAATCAAATGTACATTATTCGCTCATGATTTAGGCGACTTGTTTGATAACCGAGTAGAGTCTCATTCCAAGCGATCACAAATGAGTCATCTACGCGGTCCTATTCAATGTACATAAAAAACACATCATTATTTTTATTCTCAAATCTAGACAAATTTCAATAAGAATAATGCAATCTTATCAACATAAAGCATCCAACTTTATGTACCGATTGTGAACGACATATTTTGATCATGTCACAAATTGTGTCTCACTATACCCGAACCATCGAGTATACAGTTTATAACATCCTATATGATCATGGAATCTTAGATAATTATTTCAACTTATAACACGCAAATAATCAAAGGTTAATTCATAATGTCGTTTTACAAAATACTACTTGAAAAGGCATCAAACTAACATTCTATGCCGTAGTTGGCTGGATCTCGTAATGGATTTGATCATTAGTTTTTTTTTTTTTTTTAAAGAGCACCAAAAACCTAGTGTCTACTGCTAATATCTCTTAATTCTCTTTTATTCATTTTTCTCTTAAAAAGAGTTGTGACGAATTTTTTTTTATTTATTTTTTAATATTTTCTTATTTTTACCTTGATAGGCATCAAAATAATGTGCTACACAATGAACTTTGAGCATGTTCGGTTAAGCTTAAAAAATTTCATTGTTACTAAATTTACTAGCTAATAAGTAAAATACTAACTCGAAGTTATAAAACTTAAGGGTTTCTCTTTACAATTTTCAAGCCGTTTTCTGTTTTCGATTTTTCAAAATAATGAAAACGTGTTTTCTTTCCCATTTTCGAAAACGTGTTTTTGAAAACAAGTTAAAAATTAATAAAGAAAACCCCAAAACGACAAATTGGTGTCTTCAGTTATAATCAAGCCAAAATTTTCAAAACGCGTTTTGGATATTTTCAAAACAATTTTTCAAAATATCAAAAAGAACACATTTCAACAATCTCAAAATGAACATTCAAAACACAAAATTTAAAATGAATTCAAAACTCAAAACACAAAATTGAAATATAAAGAGAACGACCCCTAACTTATTCAAATTCCTAAAAAAATAAAACAAATAAATTTTAAGCTTCGAAATTAGCATGTCCACTAAAAATTTGCTCCATTATAACCTCTGTCCACATCTTACTTTGGTAAGTGAAAGGCAATGCACGATCTTTTCATGTAAGCCAGGAAGCAGGCCGGGGATATGTCTAATAATTGAAAATTAGTACACTGAGAAAGCTATAAATCACAAGTGACAAGGCCAATGGCTTTAAAAACTCCATGTGGAGACCATGTGAGGGCAATTCTCTCTCTTGCCAAAGCCAAAATCTATGCCCGAAGAATATTTCTTCTTTTGGGACCCATTTTCCCTACCCTCCTTCACCATGTTTTCCGGATCCTGCCAATTCTCCCTTTTCAAAATCATCAATTTTCCTTAAAGGAACCAATAATAATCTAATTAAAGGAACCAATAATCATGTTTATATATATATATCCTTGAAGAATATTAAAATTTTATCTATTATAACATCTAATCTTGTCGAATATCGTGTAGCAAACACATCCAAAGTGGAATTAAGGAGACAAAGTTTGATAATATAATCCCACTCTCAAGTTTTACTAAAGCTTTTGTCACTAGTTATTTTATGCTTGCGAATTATCTTTTGGGTAACTCAAAAGATGAAAAGAATGCATTTATTCCTATCAAACACCAAGAAAGGGTTTGTTGACATGTGTGTCTTACTTAATCTTGTGTACTCTTAATTTCTTACTACTCAACATAGCAAACATGCATATCTCAAGCTACTTGAGCTTATTTTTGAACTGCCGGACTCTAACTAATAGAAATTTTGGACTATTTACCTTGAGTATGTGAATTATCTATTTATTAACCGAAAAAAGGGTGAAAAACGGAAATGCTGAATATTCTATCTCAGTTATTTGTTCTTTTGTACCTTCTTTTGACTTGCACTTTCAAGTTCTTCCCTGTGTGTAGATCCCAAAAGAATCAAGATGCACGAGGAAGTCAAAATTGACAAGTTGGGAATTTTATGTCTCATATATTAGGTTTTCTTGGCTTCAAGAATTCAAGGGGACTACTAAGTCGTTTATAATCACCCACACAAATTTCAATAATCTGTTTAGGGTTTTGAATTGTCGGCCATCAACTTCCATGTGCCCGCATGTGCAATGTCTTTCTCTCATTGGCCCACCACCTCCCTTCTTTCAGTAATAAATGGGCTTTATGCACATTCTTCTCCTTCTCATTCCTCTCACTCTTCATCTCCCTGTGTTTGTTCAGTTCTTGGTGACTGTTACACGTTGGATCCCAAGAAAATTAAATTCTTCTGCAATTTCTCTCTGTCCATTATTACATTTGGAAACTTTTCCATTCAGTTCCGATGAAAGCAAGGTAAATTAGTAATGCGAGTTTTCTTCTCCTATATACAACGATGATATGATATTTTTATATATTTTTATGTTTCTGTCATTATTATGTATTCATAGCTAGTAATTTCTTCAAGATTTAACTCAGGTCTTCATCTATTATTTCGTACATGTATATGAATAGTTTAGCAGTACGTTGCTGTAATTTTCATTTTACCTTTGCTTAATTTGGTTTATACAATTATAAGAACTGGAAACGTAGATTTCATTGGTTTGATAAATTCAATAATAAAACCGTATTCTTATTTTTCCGGGTTCCTTAAGAAGTTCAAATCTTATTCATTGTCTTATTAAATGATTCGTGTTCTTAATTACTGCTTCTTCTTCTTTTTCTGTGTAGGACGGGCTATTCGACTTCACTCAAACAAGAATTCCTAAAGAAATGGATAAATGGTCTCCATATATACAGTAATTTAAAGAAGGACATGGGCATTTTGGAGAGAAAAAGGGCCATAAAGTTATCAGCAGATGTGGCCATTGCTTCCACCAGAAATGTCAGCACTCTTTGGAGTCGCACGCTAATGGCCAACATTTCGAAAAATGAGACGAACGAAAGTCTTGTTGAACAAATATTTTCGGATTCGGAAGTAATTAAGAAGAAAGCTTCGATTAGATTGGTGGCATGCAGCAGTAGAATTACAAGCAACAAGATTTTGAGAAGAAGCCATATTACTAAGATTAGAGGTAGAAAAATGGGATTGGGATCCCATGCAGTTAAGGCCAGCTCTATCGCAAAGAAATTGGTGAAGAACAGAACCCAAGTGCTTAAAAGTCTTGTACCTGGGGGAGAAAATATGGATGAAGTTTCTTTAATTAAGGAAACCCTAGATTACATTGTCTCTCTTCGAGTTCAAGTGGATGTAATGCGGCGACTTGCAAGTGCTACTGAACATTCAACAAGGTCATTATAATTAATTTACTTTTATTATTATTATTATTATTATTATTATTATTATTATTATTATTATTATTATTATTATTATGCTTCAAAAATGAAGATCAAGAAGAAGCTAAATCCTCTATATGTATGTAACCATGTGTACAAATGAACATTATGCAAATCACTAATCTCTACATTCTCCTTTCACTTCGTTTTAGTGACTTGGTTTTGAATGTAGTGTCTTTCAATTTTCCAATGCGCACAAACTTTAATTGGTTAAGCCGGACCATGTAATTTTATAGGTGTTTAATGATTTGGTTTCTCTCTGATTATCTCGATATTTTTGCGTGCAAGTTTTTTAGATGGAGAATTAGCTTTCTTGAAAATGTTAGAAAATGGGTCTTGAATCCTCCATGTGGGTTGACTCAACTGCAAACTTTTATATAGATGGGGAGGAATAGTTTGATTTTTTAGAATTCAAATTACAACTCACTACAACCACCATTTTGTGCGAAATTAGTACATGAAAAAATCTCATAAAGGTTGTCATGAGAAAATGAACTCCTACTTGTGATATATTTATTGACCATTGGTGTGAAATGGTGTATTAAATTGAAGATTTGGTAGTATAATGCAAGTGGTTCAATCACAAGGTATTGGGTACTCTTTATTTCGAATAAGATTTCTTAAGTCGAAATAATTTCTATTAATACTGCTAATTTGCATTCCAAAAATCAGAATTATAAGAAACAAAATGTGATGAATCATATGTTAGTCTTATGTCCTAGCTCTAGTTTTTGAGAAGGTACTTTTATTGTTATGACATCTTTGTTACTATTTACCTGATTATGTATAAGTAATTAATGTAGTCTGTAATATAAATTCAAGTCATGATGTACTAATTACTAAGGGTTATGATAGTAAATTATAACCATTTTGATGTAAGGACCAATGTTCTAAAAAGCGTAAAGTGTGACTAGACGTGAAGGCCAAGATTCAAGCTTTACGAGCCTAGGCGAAAAAAACGTTTTTTATTTTAAATTTTATTTTAAATTTTTAATCATTGTAAAAAAATTCAATAATTCAAATAATACATACCAAACATCTAAAATTATAAAATACTGTATTTACTTAATAATTCCTACATAAAGATAAGTTTCAAAATCATAATTACATAACGTAGATAACTTGTAGCTTAAATCTTATCTAATTT
>CAIGRT010222666.1:1325-34319 GCA_903798405.1 Fraxinus platypoda | reverse complement strand
AGCAACCTAATCTCTCGACAAAACAAAGTCGGCAGCGTGAATAAAAAAATCATATATGTAGGGATTGCATACAAATTAGCCTTAAATCAAAATTTCCCAGCCCCCAGCTGAAAAAATAGATTCCATCACCACCCATTGACCCTCTTTCATATCCGCTCCTTTATCATGAAAATTGTTCGGTTATTCATGCCCGCAGTTGCTAGTATCCCCAGATATACATCATAGGATTGTACATTGGGGAGTCCAAGAAACAATTGGACAAGGACCCACTACTCACTACGCACATTCAGACTTCAAGTAACTGATGATTTTTCCAAGTTAATTTTTGTGACACGTGGCCACCTCATAAATTGATAATAGATGAAGTCGCGTCTGACAATCTGATAACTTAGCACGGATGAAAAATATGGAATCATCTATAACTATCTCCAACCATTGCGTAAGGCTAATATAGAATTAAAATTAAACAATAAACAGACTCATCAGCTATTGCCTATTGTGTAAAGACCATATTATTGATGAATCATAGTGTCATAGGTACAAAGCTAAACTTTCACAAAGATCATAACGCATACCTTGGAGCAAAAAGTAGGCTTCATTTTCAAACCAAAATTCCTCATCATGTCATATACTCAGACAAATGTCAATGGAATCCAAGCATATGACAGTCAAAAGTAGATAATTAAGTTGCTTATAAGCTAAAAGTTGAGGAGAACATAAGTCAATGCCCATAAAAATTCATCCTAAGGACTACGGAGTTCTAGAGCTCCTTATCAATTCGGTTGTACATGCGAAACCCACAAGCGTACATGATCGTTGACAAGTAATAGTTTTGATAAGTTAAGAGTTATCGTCACACGGGGAATAAATTGCAATTCAAGTTTTCTAGTTATGTAATAAATCCGAAATATATAGCACAAAAGAGATTTTTGATTTGATTTATGATAAATTATTCTAAGAAAGCTATAAAAGTTTTGAGTTTTATCAAATTATGAATGATTGTATTGGATTTAGAATCCGTCTATTGCTATCTATTTTAATTCTCGATTTGTAATCTAGACACATTCATGCATTCATGATAATCAATAAAGCTAATGTATTTAACTTTTTTTCCAAGACAAATTAAATTTATCATAACCACAACCTGAATCTATTCCTAACCCGAATTCAAATGATTAGAATTCATTAAATTTTAGATTATTTATATGATTGCACACTTGATAAATGTTATTCTTAACATCTATTGTACATATGTTAATTTTGTCGCGTTCTAAACTTATTGTGAGCCTACTAACACTACAACAAGCAACCAGTTATCTAATTGGTGATCAAACAATTAAATAATGCAATGGTTGTACAAAATTAATAAAAGAAATCAAGAAATATTAAACTAATGGTCTTCAATTAAAATAAATAAATAAATAATAGGGTTCATCTTCATGCAAAACAAAAAAGGATACAACCTAGTATAATTTTATATAAATTATAAAAAGAATAATGAAAAATATCACCCGGATCATGAAAGAATGGAAGAAATCTTGATCTTCAATTCCAAGGTTAAATTTTCTTAATATAATTGACTTCAATTCTTTGTTAGAGTTTGATATTCTCTCTCAAAAGTCGTGAGTTGACCTCTAGTTCTTCGTAAATTTTATGATATTATTGTGAATCTAGATGTTAGAGAGTTATCTTTCAATGGCTACCCATGTCTTGTATTATATAAGGGAAAATTAGGTTTAAAATTACTTCAAAATTGGGTTCCAAAAGAGTTTCAATCAAATAAGAAAAATTGCCTTCGCGTGCGCATGATTATGTTTCTATGCAGTCATTAGTATTTTTGTCATAACATTCTCTCTCAATATTCAATTTAGGTGATTCAAAGTGTATTAGAAAGCTAACTCAAAGGGCTAAAATTATTGTGAGTAGCATTTTTTCCAAATCGAATGTTTACTATGCCAAAAATATGTCTCAGTCTCAGTCTCCGACTAAAAATCTAGAATATGGCTTGTGCGGTTGGAAATTGATTTCTAAACATCCTTTAATTGTATTTCACTCATTTTTGGCTTTTAACTACATCCAATTGATCCCTAACAATTTTCAGTTATTGTTTTGTGGTCTGAATCAACTGTTGGACATTTACAATTTGGTCCCGAACTTTATATTTCTTCATTTTTCACTTCTTTCTTACAATTCATCCAATTTGCTCCCAAGTTTTACCTAACAATCAAAATAAACATCTAACTAAAGTTATGATTTATCCAAATAAAAACAAATACCCTATTTTAATGATGCAAATAAGTGTACAAATATATGAATTTTGTTATTTGTACAACAAGGTTTATAGCCCCCTCACAATATGGGGGCCTACGCCCAATAAAAAAAATGTTGGCCCCTATTGTGAAGGGGATGTACACCTGGTGTACATCTAGCATCTCTCCCAAAATATAATCCTAAAACTTGAACATTTGTTTTGTTCTCAAGCAAAACTATAACTTGACTTAAACAAAATTTATGTTTAAGTATCATAAATCTATAAAATGATTCAAATCCCGACCCTCGATAGTCAAATACTTCCTTTATTCACTCATAAGATGCACACCTCAAACTATCATCAGTGTACAAAAATACACTTATCATCAGTCTTACAAGGACTTAAACAACCTAGCCATGCACTTTAGCATGCTTGGAATGTGGCAAATTGGATGTGCTAGCTACATTTGCTTCACAACTTCCACCATTAACAGTCTCGTGAACTTATGTTTCTCTCCCATATCCTATGAATTCTCCATTGCTGGGTACATTAGATGATTTCCCGCCTGTTTTGCAACTGTCGATGGTACTCATGAACTCCTTTAAGAGGTCCCTAGTTGCAGATGAAGTCCCCCTCGAGCAAGTCCATGCCTGACTTGCATTGCTACTCAAACATCATCTAAAGGTAACGCCCTTGTTCTTTCTCAAAGCTGAAAATTTCTTTAAATCTGCAGAAGAGTAATTAGAAAATAATGTATGAAGGGAAAAACCGAAAACAACTAGGGTCACGCTCAGAATTTTAATCCCTAATTTGTCTTTGAATATTTAAATTAAAATGCCAATTGTAAAATCTTGACTAAGCTGCAACTCTTTCACAAGGCCGCAAACTTGATACTATGGAACTTATCAAACAAGACAGTAATTGTGCTACCTGAAAAAGATATTTTACCACGAAAACAAGATCCATCAGAAAATAGTCAAACACAGCAATAATAAATTACTACATTAGTATATATTTCTCTATTGCTTCAAGAAGCGTTAATAATCTATTTATGTTATGTATCAAATGTTAAATGTTGCATCCACATACAACTTAGGAACCTGATATGTTGTTTAACCCATATTATAGGCCACCTTCAAGTTAAAACCAATATGCCACTCAAATTCATACCTCAAGCTACTCATGAAGCCGCTTTTGGACTTCCATTTGCAATCTCAATGCTTCAGTGATCTCCATGTCCCTACTTTAAAATCAGAGATGCACACAATCAACAATAAAACGTAAAGGATACAGAAAACCCGTACAGGAAATATTCTGGATTTGAGGTAATTCTAAGCATGCATCTATTCCAAATGCTTTTAACAATAATGATAAATGCGAAGTCATATATCCCCATTGTGATGCATTGGTAGTACGAGCTATAATAGCTCATAACGGCTTTAACTGCATGTTGGTGGATAATAACGGTTTCGTTAATATTTTATTTGGAAGTGATTTAGACCGAATGCAAGTTGATCACCCCTAGATCCCCATGGCTGAACCTATATATGGTTTTATCGAGGACCGTTTGATCCCAAGGGGACAAATTATGTTAACAATTTAGCTCGACGAGAGCCAATTGCATTTCAAGGACACGATTTCTTAGTCATGGATAGTAAATCTGCCTATAATGGGATCTTAGGAAGACCCATTTTAAAGAAATTAGAAGTGACATCTATCCATCACATGTGACTGAAATTTGAAACTCCTCAAACGATAGCTTGTATCAAAGGAAACCAAGCTAACGTGCGAGAATATTATTTCAACACTTTACAAAAAGCAACAAACACTCAGAGGGTAATCCGTATTTATGGTTAAACTGATTGGGAACATGCTTGGAAACCCTTTTTTAAGAAAACAAGTGTCTGATACTATGAATGATAGGTTGAAAAGCCAGTCCGCGAGTAAGGATTATTTCTCTAGTACTAAAACAGGCATAAATCTTGAAATATAGACCAATGCTTAATCTTGAATGAGGTTCGCAAAAATAAGACAACTATATGCGCATTTCAATCCATAAAAGAAATTTCAACTGAATGCGATCCCGCCAAAGAAATTTCAATTGAAGGTAAGGTTTATCCAACCAAAAGAATAAAAAGAATGTTTACCCTAAGAGATATTGTTGTCAAAAAGGGACGAGGCCATGTCCAGACAAACTTTTATGCCGTGACATGTTGTAATAACTCGTAAAGTACTTATATAAAAGCCATGGCTGAGGGAAGGATAGTAACACGCACCCCTTTATGTTGTTACGATGATTTAATAAAGTTTCATTTGAAAGTTGCACTATCGAAATGTGAAATCAACATAAGAACAATAAATTCTATCGTTGATACGAACACATTATAAGTGCATCTACACGAAGCATAAGCAAACAACATATGAAAAGTACAATACGAGCCCACAAAAGATGGGCCGATCAACCAATTCGTACAACATAAGCAATTATATTTCAATGATGGTTTGCTAAAATAGCATTTTCATACAATAAAAATGAAATGTCATAATAAAAAAAGTGGGGCCAATAAGAAGAAAAATGCGAGACAAAAGACAAAGTATTTGTCTAAATTTATAAATGACTGAAGCTTCCCAAAAGCAGGATTGTCTTGGATAGCCAGAGTGTTACCCTTAAAGGGCATACTCACATCGAGAGGAGGAAGATCATTAACAGAAGCGTCAGTTGGCTTATGTTTAGCAGCGGATTCGTTGGGAGGAATAGCTATAGAATCAACAAGTTGGGCAGGTTCGACAAAAAATGGACGGATTATCAGAAGCTTCGACGGCTAACAAAGTGTCCTTGTAAAAGGAGGTATCCTCGGCATTTTTTCGCAATCCTCCAGAAAATCCAAATTCCATTTAGGATGAAATCCTTGATAATGTCAATAGCCGTATCGCACCCATCCTACATAGCACCCTCTAGAAGTTTCACCTCAGAAAGGCTAGACTCTGCAATAACCAATTTTGTCTCAGCATTCTCCAAACAATTGAGAAATAGGGCATTTTCACCCTTCATCTGATCCAAGTCCTTGAAGATGGTAAATTGTTCAGCCCTAACTAACTGAAGCTTCTCTCTAAGGCGTAAGAGTTTAGCATCTGTTCTAGCAACGAAAGAAGTATGGTTTTCTTTGGCATGTTCTAAGTTCTTAGTAAGTCGGTAACATCAGCCATCAAAGAAGCCTCCTTCACAACTAAGGCCTTAGAGCCTTTGCTCTTCTCTTTGTACTTCTGCCTTTCTTTCTCAGACTGCCCCAACCTTTTTTGGAAAATTTCATACCTCTTCTCCAGAGAATCAATTTTCTTCTCCAATTTGTCAGCCCGCAAAATACAAACCTTATACTCAACCTGCTGATCATAATAAAGAACAGCTCGCGAAAGATGAGCATCAATTATATTCCTCATTTGCTTAGGAGTCGTACTCTCTGCAAACTTCTCTCAAGTGGAGTTATAATATAAGAAGGTGGACCTGGTAGCCCTAGAGACGAAGGCAGGGAGCATTGATAATGTCTTAGGGTCTAACTCCTCATTGAGGCAGGGAAAAAACAAAGCCTTAGAATCTGTCATTTGATCAGACCCTTCTTATACATACAAAAATAAAATCCAGGGCTATGAACTTCTTCGAAAGAGGTAACAACACCAAAAGAATAGCCCCTCAAGGAAAAAAACTTCCAGCTTCCAGAACCATGGAATATGTGTTGCAAAAAATAAATCAAATAAGTAAGGAGTAAGCACATTCCTAAACAAAAAAGATGAGCAATAGAAGAAGAGCAAGAATAGCATTGTAAGCAGAGAATAAAACAGAAAGCTAAGAAAGCAGTAGTAAGAAGAAGGGTATATTTATAGGTTCAGAATATTTGAACCGTCGATTGGAACAACAAGAGATCTAAACCATTTCAACCCTTCTTGCAATCATGGCCATCAAAAGCCAACTGGAAACTGACCAAGATTCAAAATCACACGAATGAGATTATACGTGGGCAATACACACTTTAAATGGTTTCATGGCGTCAGCCTGAAAATATGCCAAAGGAAGCCTTGTGGCGTATGTTAAAAACTACAACAATCATAGCATGGCCCACGTCATCCTCCGCTAAGAATCAAATAGGTATATTGTAAATACTTAAACCTAGTTAATTAAAAATTCTGAGTTAACCAATTCAGATAATACAAGCCAAATAGTAAGAATATCCTATAACCAGTTTTTCAGCAATTCTGATTGCAGCGTGTAAATAGATTATAGTGTTCTAAGTGGTTTAATCAATTGCGAAAATTAACTAATATATTAAAATATGAACACAAGATATAACGTGATAAACCCCACGGGCCCTCATGTCATGGATAAATCAATCCACTAATCAATTGATCAAAAATACAATAGTCTCAGTTTTATAGTTTCGCAAAATTAACTAAAAAAATCAAACGAAATCTAAGAACTAATCCGTGGTTTTATTTTTCTTTTGACTTGTTGTAGAAGTAGAATTAAACCCTCCGATCTTGACTTTATTGTCATTTCACTATTGTTCTCGGCTGTAACCACCACTCGGTAGAGCCATATCGGGTAAGAGCACGGACTAAAAAGTTATTCAAAGCTTGTTAATCGTCTTCTTTATTTCTTCCTTTACTTATGTAAAGCAATAAATGATACCAAACAATAAAACACGACAGGTATAAAATCATATCATACAATATTTATTTGATATAGCAATAAATAAACTTAAGTAAAGTTTAATATTAAATCAATCTTTCCTTAAAAGAATAACCAACATTGGATTAATTTTTACCTAAAATTATACACGATAAAACTGGTAAGAATATAATCATATCATACAATATTTATTTGATATAGCAATAAATAAATTTAAGGAAAGTTTAATTATAAATCAATCTTTCCTTAACTTTAATTATTTAACCTATCAAATAATATCTAGGATGACAGGTAAATAAATTTGTATGAGTTGCAATGTGGAAAGTGAAAATTGCATCCCGTTTTGAGTGTTAAAATCCTAAAATCCGCAGCTACATAATTCTGTTGAAAACCCCGTACTACCCAATTAATGAGGACTGCCTGCCTGCTTGGATAACATTGTGTTTTTCTTGTTTTTAGCACTTGTCATTGACATTTAAAAATCAATCTATATTAAGTCGCTAAAATAATATGTAAAAACATATCAAATATATTTTTCCAACATATATGAACAAATAATAAAGGTTCGCTACATCACGGAAGAAATAAAAAATCCTGAATTTAATACGAGTATTAAAATCGGACTTTGGGGATTATTTGTTAACTCGAAAAACCCATTCCACGAACCTATTATAAACAGCTACATAATATGAAATACCGGAGGTTCGTATAAGGACAACGTGAGCCGTTCTCCCATCTAAACTAAGCAACAGGCTTTCAAAGACGCATATAAAACGTGATACTTGTAACAGAATATGTTATTAGTAAGCCATAAGAAGCCACCATTTGATATTCTTCCAAAAAAGACTAAGCTTCCCAGAGGCTTGGAGGGAAATATTTAAATACCCCAGAATTTGAAAATAAAGGCATGCAATTCAAATATCTTCCCATCAAATAATTATTTCTCTTCTTACTCATGTTTAAGCTCCTATTTGAGCCACATTATTTTTTTCATTCTCGTTCTTCTACTCATTTTCAATCAATTCTTTAATAAAATAATATTTTCCATCACACCAATAACTTTTCCTTCTTTTTCAACCATGCATTCTCCATCAATCCACTATTTCAAAATACATTCTTCTAAAATAATGTGGCTCAAACACACTCTATAAAAGCAAACTTTTTTTCATTATGTTTAAAAAAAATATGTACAGAAATAAAAAATAAACACAATTTTCTCAAAAATTAAGAGTGTGTTTGGTTTGCTGTTTTAAAGTTTTCAATTTTCAGTCTTGCAAAACACTGAAAATGTGTTTGGTATGATATTTCTGCAAATTCATTTTAAAAAACAAGGTTAAACTTATGACATAAAACTCAAAACGTTTTGATTGTTTTTACTCAAAACATGAAAAATAAACGTTTTGAGTAAAATTTTTAAAATTGTGAATTTTAGAAAATAAAAATATAAACTTCTAACAAATAAAATTTTAAAAAAATCAAAATCAAAAAATAAAATTGATAGATTCTAAAATGTAAAAAATAAAAATTTTGAGAAAATAAAATCTAAAATTCTAAAAAAAAAATATCTCTAAATTTTTTTAAAAAATAAAATTGTAAAAATTTCTAGAAAAATAAAAATTATAATAAATAAAAATAATTCAAACTCTTAATGATTATTTACATAAATATTTTAAAGAAATATTTAAATGAACATAGATAAAAATATTTTCAGTCTACGTCATTAATTATTTATTTTAATTTTAATTTGTAGGTAGAAAAAATATTGTAAGATTTATCAACTTTAAAATATATATATATTACTTGATAATATATTAATATAAGTTTATTCTATTTTTACTAAATAATCAAATTTCTTGAAATAAAAAGTCATAAAACATTTTTTAAAAATTCTAAACCAAACGTGTTCTCTAATTTTCTGTTTTAAAAATATTTTTTTAAAATGACAAACTAAATGTATTTTTAGCAATCTTAAAATAGATCCTGAAAACAAAAAACTGAAAATGAACTCACACCTGAAAATTGAAACATAAACCAAACCTTAATTAAGAACCACTTCATGATCTATTTCGACTGAATAAATATATTTTGACACTCAAAAGTATAAGATAATCAAATATTTGTGTTACTTTGCTATCCCGATTAATTGTCTTAATTTCCATTAAAAGATATATTAATATACCTCATTTTTGTTGTGTCACTAAGGAGCTACTATCGTTGCACGCACCATACATGCAATGTAAAGAAACAGATTCAGAGACTTGCGAAAGACACTAGCATTGTTGTGACAACGTATGAAGGCATTCACAATCATCCTTGTGAGAAACTAATGGAGACCTTGATTCCATTGGTGAAGCAACTTCAATTTCTCTCAAAATTTCCTAACCTGCCAAGTTGTTGAGTTGAAGAACAAACTCTTTACGTGCAAGATTATAGAAGATCTCGTTTAAGATAGAATAAATATTCTATCGAAATTAGTAGCATGGTTGTACATGAACTTGAATCTAACAAATATGTCAATGCTGTACAGAAAAGTAAATTAAAATGTAATGGATGTTATGTATGTTTTATATGAACAAGATGTATTAAGTATTTGTGCACTTTCCCATAATGTAGAATTGGTCTTGCCACACTTGTTATTCATTTTATAACAATAAGAATTCAGCTCATATTTGATACCGATTCTTTAAAATTCATTTTTTCTCAAATTAATTTTCAACTACACATTTTTTCAATAAAATAATGTTGCACGTAGATTCATATATATATATTTTTAAACTTTTTAATCACATTCTCCCAAAAAAAAGGGGATAATTTTCCCAGAATATATTCTTAAAAAATCTATGTCAAACAGATACATAGTGACGTACTAAATTTTTCAGTATTAGGTAGTCTTCACCACTCGTGGATGAAGTTTTATTATATTGTGAAGGAGTATTTACCTTGCATGGTAGAATCGTTTACTCATTAATGAAATATTACGTAGTGTGCAAAATCGATTTTTGCGTACTATATCAAGTTTCTGCAGCTATTTTATTAAATGATATCATAATGTACACTGTCTTTAAAAAAAAATCAGCGAAGAAGCTTCCAAAAAAAAAAAAAAATGGTTTTGTAGTATCATATATATATTTTTTTAAACTTTTGTTGGTACTTTCAAATTTTATACTAACTATATCATTTAATAAATAACAATAAGATATCGTTACCAATCACGAAGAACGAGCTACTTCTTCAGTCTTCTTCTTATTTTTACCTTTTTTCCTTATTATTATTATTATTATTATTTTTTTTTTTTTTGGTCAAACATGTGCGTTTATTTTTTTAGGTTGGGGGAAATCACACTGTTACCTTCAAATTTTTCCACACTTTTTGCCCAAATTTTTACATCTCAATAATATTTCGTTAAACTAACTCTTTTATTTTAAAATAAATAAAGAAAATTGATCCAAAATTTTGACCAAAACAAAACTTCAAAACTTATTCAATGCAAAAGAGAGAATTTTCCATTATTAAATGCGCTCAAAATCAAGTCTAAGCTATTATCCTTGAAGCGGAGACTCAGACTTCCATATTTGTTAAAGGGAACATTATATATTTAAAGTGGTTGAAATATACAATATCAAAATTAACAAATAAGTCTTAAAACTTCAAAAGTCAGGTCATAATTAAATTTTATTAATAAAATAACTAATTAAAAATATTTTATTAATTAGATATATTAAGGTCACGATACCATATAATTTATGGTCACAATTGATGAATGTTTCGATCACAAATCACATATTTCATAAGTTACAATTTATTACTGGTAACAAATTATCAAATTAATTTATCATGCATTGTTTTTCGGTCACAAATCACAAATTTTGTAAGTCACAAATATTATCGTTTACAAATTATCAAATTAATAGTTCACGTATTATTTCTTAGTCACAAATCACAAATTTTATAGATCACAAATTATCAAATTAATTGATCACATATTATTTATTGATCATAAATTATTTATTTTATTGATTACATATTATTTATTGGTCACAAATTGACCAAATAATTAGCCACAAACACTCAAGTACAAACACTCTTCATTCCATCTCCACCTCCAACCCCACCATTGACACCAATCGAACGTTGAGTCACCTCACCACCTCCACCACCTAAATAATTGGTGACAAACACTCTTCATCTCACCCTTACCTCTACCCCCACACACCATCCCCATCACCGACACCAACCAAACTTCGTCCCACCTCATTACCACCTCCACCATCGCACCGCACCATCACCTCACCGCTACCGCACCGCCCATTGCACTACCACCGCACCATCACCTTAACTAGTGCAAAACCACCACTGTACCATCGCTACTGCCTATTTCGAGTAGAAGCAATCGCGAACCACCCCAAACCTTCGTAAAAAGCACAAAAAAACCATCGGACACCACAAACCACAACTCCATATCATCCATATAAGAGAAATCAAACTCAGAAAGAGCAATCTGCGCCGCAGCGCACGAAGGAAAAACGAACAGATCTGCATTGTTGTTCACGAAGGAGTGCCACTGCGCACGAAGCAGCGAAGCCTAGCACGGGGGAGGGCCATTGCGACTACGCGCGATGCGCACGAAGGAGTGTCACTACTTCTTGGTGCACGAAGCAACGGTACCTAGCACGAAGGAGCTCCGTTGTTGTACCGTAACGATTAACCGAAGTGGATGCACCTTTAAGAATCGTCGTAGTGGGTGCGCCATGAAGAGTCATGTTTGTGATGACCGTGGAGATGAATAGTTTTTGAAAATGAATTATGCTTTGTGGGTGGCAATCAAGGTGGAGTGGAGTGAAGTGGGGTAGGTCAAGGTGGGTGGTGGCGGATTAATTTAACTTAATAATATTAGTATAAATATTAAACATTTGAATTATGATCTTATTTTTGAATAAATATGTTGTAAATATGATTTTTGAAGTTAAAAAGTTAAAATCCGTGTGAATATAATTTCTACTTTGTTAAATTCATCTAAAATTTCAATATATTGTACATGACTAAGTACATTCCTTTGCGTTTTATTTACAACAGAACCCTAATTTTATTTTTTTCCCACAAAAACCTCCACACACCCAATTTTCTCAAAAAAGTTGCAATTAAAAGCCCGACATGGTCCACTCAACAATTTTAAACGTAGCCTTCTACATTTGAGCTCGAGCCTCGACAAGTAAACATAAATCAAGTGTTAGCCTTGATTATTACAGACAAAGGTGCATAGCAGAACCCACTTCGATATTACAAGAAGCATTATTACCATTTACCAAGGCTCCTGAATATAATAAAACTACATATTTAATTTTCCTTGACCTAAGAACAAACCAGCTGGAAAATAAACATGTATGGGAATGGAGAATTCATGCATAAACAAAACTCAACATACAGTCTTAGACAAAAAATGTGAGTTCCTACCTACTGAATAAGGCGTTCATCACTCGTGAGTCAAGAAAACAACAAAAAACCGAGTGTAACCCAAGTGGAGTCTTCATGCCATAAGCATTCAGAAATACATGTACAAATGGCCGCAGAAGACAAATTTGGCCATCCAAGACTCACTAGGTACCTCCAGCTCCAAGTCTACACATCAGTTTCCAGAAGATCCCTCTGGTGAAACACCAGAAACCCTAGGCCTACTAGCTTGTCCTGTAGATGAATAATTTGGCAGTGGAGGACCCTGAGCCACGAGAGGTTGCAATGGTGCTGGGACATTACCTGGAAGTGGGCCTGCATTTGAGATTGGTCGAGCAGCTTGAGGTTGCGGGGTTGGCCGAAGAATAAGCTGGTTTAAAGCATCTGAATAAGCTTGCCCAGATAGGGCTCCACGCATCCGGGCTTTGGGCCTCCAGTTTTGGTCAGCTTGATTGTAAGCATCTGATCTTGTGACCGGCAGTGATGTACCTCCTGTATTCTCTATCTGGTGAGCAACAGAAGGCATCCTACGACCATCAGCATTCAGTAAATATGGGTGTGCTCTTGATGTCTCAACAGGCCTTGCCATCTGCCCGTTTCTCTGATTAGGGACCATTAAACGAGATTGCTGACTACCAACAATGCCTGTTGACCGATCAACTCCCCTTCGTGAACCAACACCATGCACTTGAGGGCCCAAGAAATTGGCAGACGGTTGTATTGATGATTGGACTTGTCCGAAAGACTGATTGATTGCATGAGAAGCCGCAAGGTTTGCCATTTGCAATTGACTTGAACTTTGGCGTTCATATGAAACTCTATAAGCATTTGGCACCTGATTGGGAGTTTGAAGACCAATACTACGCTGAGACGGACGAACAGACGGAACCGAACGGTTTTGCTGATCACAATTCACCAAAGAAGAGAATAGTTAAGCAACTTACATTATTTAATCATACTGTGTGTATCTGTAACTGTATATAAACTGTCTAAAAAGTAATTATGCGTAGAAGTTTACCTGTATACCCAAGTACTGTTGCAATGAAGATGAAGGCATCTGTGACGCCTGAGATGAAGTTGAATGGACTGTAGAGAAACCATCTGAGAAAAATCGTGCAGAAGGTGGGGCTTGAGAAGCTGCTGAAGGGCTATTCTGTATAATGACATTCATACTATTACTTGATCTCTGTTCAAGGACAGAAGTAGGGGTCCGTGCAGGAAGGGTGTGAATTGCAATTGGTGTTCTTGTTGCATGGCTAGATATTGAAGGGAGCCCACCAAACTCATTACTCATATTTGGATTTCCAAATTGATACTGCTGCAGTTGCAAAACATTTGGCAAAGCAGTTTCACTTTCCGGCATAA
Source organism: Fraxinus platypoda (assembly GCA_903798405.1). NCBI lineage: Eukaryota > Viridiplantae > Streptophyta > Magnoliopsida > Lamiales > Oleaceae > Fraxinus > Fraxinus platypoda. The sequence continues at coordinate 20,574 of CAIGRT010222666.1, read as the reverse complement.
AAGTTGTGAGAGGAACATTTCCATGAAAAGACTCAAGTTCCTTATTAGAAACACCAGCAATTGGTGGATTTGATCTAACATTTAATGTCCCCGTTCCAAAGGTGGACATAAAAATTTCAGACCAGAAGTCATCATCAATCTGAGAAAAGTTTTGATTAACATCATTTGTGTTGGCCATTTGAGGATTGACACTTGGAGTCTGAGTCATAGAAAGACTTTGATGGGCAGTCGGGGAAAGTTTTCTGTCTTCACTTTCGCTAATGGCAACTGCATCTGTCACATCATCTATTTCTGTAAGATCAAGAATCTCCCTAGGTGCATCTGCTAAACCAGCAGATTCAATTTCCGCAGGCACATCATGTCCAACATTGGAGGTCTTATCCTCTGGTTTCTTTGTAGCATCATCTATTTCCATGACGGCATTCCACGATCCGTCTGAGGAGATGATTACCTCTTTGGCATTTGGTCCAACCTCTTTCAATACCTGAAGAAATTCCAACTACATCAAAACTGAAGGAATTCAAGAATATAGGGGTGAATGCAAATAAGCTACTTGCCTTCGCCATATTTTGATCAAGGCGGATATCAGTGAAGCAGACGCACTGATTACAATGTGGACAGCGCCATGATGGTCTTCTTGAATTTATATCCACATAGTTGTCATAATCAAAACACTGAAAATGAAAAGGAATATAAAAAGCGTCAACAAAAATTAAGCCCCTGTTTGGCCCCCATTTCTTAAAACTCATTTTAAACCACACATTTCATGGGACCCACAACTTTTATCAACTTTCCAATCGTATATTTTAACATTTTTTTATCAAAATATACAAAAAATCTAATTTTTATCTAAATTAAACAGGGGCTAAGTAAAAAATAAGGTTACACAGGAAGGGAAGCGAACGAGAATCAGACCAGAAATATGCGGATGGAAAAATAAAGCACTAATCTAGATTTGTCTTAGCACGATAAATTAATCTTCTAATCTTGGGACTTCCCATTCACTTTCCTCTCTGTTTACAGAAAGATTAGCTTTCTTTTTTTCATTTTTTTTTACCTAATAGACTCTGCAGGTGGAGGTTTGGCCTTAACCTCTATCCTGTTCAAACAGACAGATTAGTTCATCTACCTCCCATATCATTAACCGACATCTTACAGTAGTTACAAGATCCATCAACAGGCTTTAATATTCAAGTCATGTAGTCAAAATATGATTTTAGAGATGAATAACAATAAGCAAGCAGAATTCGTTTATGCACACACTAAAGCTAGACCATCACAACTGAAGAATTCAATATCCACTTGACCACAATTGGCTTAGGAGAAGGATTTTTTAACTCAACACTTCAACTTGCACACAAGATATAGACTAAAAGGTGAAATATTCCCTAGCAGGCTTGAAAGTGTGGAACTTTTCTTCAGTTATGTAATGCTTGCAGTTACCTGAAAATGTTTGCATGAATGTCCTTTGACTGGAGTTTTAATACGCGTGAAGCTGTTCAAGATTCAGAACAAAGATAATCTAATCAGAAGCGCATCAAGGGGCACCAAGTAAAGTTGAGATTCATGGAACGGTGATGTGATAATAATTCATACCATCAGCGAATGGATATATGAGAAAATGAAATGACAAAACATCAGATAAGCTGTTAATATGATGATGGAAACAAAATGCAAGATAAAAATGAAATTCTGCCTCAGGCATTGAAGCTGCCGGAGATTTGTCAGTGTTAAACGTTTAAGGTTGTTTACTCTCAAACATCATCCCTTGCATTAGAAAACATCTCCAGCATTATCATACCGCATAATACAAGTAAAAAAGGCAATGGACTAGCAGGAATAGATAACATGGTTAGGCAAACAAATCAGTTACCTAATAGGACAATTTATTGATATCCGCGATGCCCCCTCGGTAATTTCAGAATCTACATAGCAAAGGAAACAATCAGTAAACAATGTAACTTCACTCCAGCACAGTAACAAATTTTATCCATAGGACATGTTATCATTAATGATTGCTGTTTGCAGTAAAAATAGTGAAATAAATGCATTGTCTCACCGGAATCTATGGTCGCAGGAACATGCTGCACATAATCTTGAATGACATTAATATCAGGAGTCGATATTGTACTCATGAAAGCAACAGCTATAATGTAATTTCCTTCACAATAATTAACACCGGGTAAGTTTTTTGGAATAATCAACAAACCCAAAATGTTGGAAGTCGAAACCTGTGTTACCATTAAAGTCACCCACAGCTTGAAGAAGATTTGATCCATATTTCAGCATATGTGTCACAAGTGTTGGAACTTGAGGTCCAGTATCCTAGTAAAGCCAACTAATACAAGTATATAAAATTCCATGACATAATTAGCTTAAATGTAGAAATGACTGGTTAAATTTAATCCACAACAAACCGTGTACAAGTTAGTCCTTCTTTCCACTCCCTTTCCATTCAACAGAAAGCTGCAGACGCCAAATGCAAAAGGACGCTTATAATAGTTTGATGAAAGGAAAATAATACTCTAATATTGTATTCAACGAGAAAGATAATGAAACAAAATGCTTACTTCGCTTTGGGAGGACTACAGAGACATGAAGATGTCTCAATTCTATCTGTTTGCACAACAAATAACCTCTGCAAGGCAAAAGGAATAAGAAGATAAACAATCCATTAATATCAAACTTACCTATCTTTTGCATGCATTTACGTATGAGTATTGTTATCACCAAACTGATCCATATTTTAGATAAAACTACGATCATCTAAATAAGATTAGAACTCATGATTATGTAGTAATGTAAACTCTAAATCCATAATCTGATGCTAACTGTCAACAGATTGTCTAGTACCAATGCTCCAAAAATGATCAAATAACAATATGAAACTCATCTATAAAAAGATAAAAATGGAAAGAAAATATTAAAAATTAGGAGTTTGTGTAATTGAACTTGAAGAGTAACAATAGAATAGAAGATACTTCCTTAAAACTAAACGGTCTATTTGGGGGATATTTTTAAGTAGGGCTTGTTTGTCCATAAAGATTTTGATATGACTCAACTACCTATTGAAGTCTTAAATAGGACTTATTGCAAGAGAAACTACAATTTAAATCATCTACATACACAGCTTAGTATTTATATCAAGTTAAAATAAAGTACCATTAGTTATAGTCTTCTCATGGATAAAATTAAGAGATTACTACCTATGATGAGCAATATGTACGAGGTAACAAGGTTAAATACAATCACATCTACTGCGGGTAATGACAAGTTATCTCAAAATTATGGTCACCTTGCCCAAAGTACAGGATTCAACTTGGGAATATAGGAAATGCTTACAATTTTATCTTCTTGAGAAAACTTAACATTCTTCGAAATCTGGAAGTCACGCACATAAGTACCATATCCAGGCTACAATGTAGACATAAAAGTGCATGAATCATATCAGTTATTCAAATTATATGACACTGATACCCCAGGGGTAGGGAAGGAAAAGGAGAACGAAGATAACCACCTGAATTTCAAGAAAAGAGAACATATGACCCATTTTCATTGTTGGGTAAAATCTGCATTAGGTACATGGCCAGGATTCTCAGTTTCATGGTAAAATAATGTTGACAGGGGCAAAACATAAAATATTCTGTTTAGAATTTGCAGAAAAGAGTTAAAAACCTTGCGCATATCAATCCAAGAACCCAAGCATAGGTACATTGTTTAAAAAACAAGTAAACAACCGAAGTTGAAGTTATCAAACAAGTCTATAGAAATATTCATCAACAGTTCTCCCCAAGTAACCATCAAATCTAAATGAGAGAACTATAAGATGTCAGACACTCAACACCCAAAATATAAGCATACAAATAATATTAGCGTGAGTACCTAGCACCAAAAGGTTCATGGAAAAATGAATACACATACAATTGTGGGAAACCAGTTCTCTCCTTCAGTTTAGTGACTGGATCTCATATCACAAATGAATTACACACCAACATATTTCAAGTACAGTATTTTTATTCAAGAAAATCTGGACACAACAGAGAATTTTATAGATCCACATAAATATGAGCATGTGCAAGCCTCCTTGACCGAAACTCAGTATAGCACTCAATAGTGATGGCCAGAATATGAATTTCCTCAAATAGAAGACGAGTGATTACATCTTAGTTCAGTTACAAGAAAGCAAACTGACAATATAAACTAAACAAACTAAGAGATGAATATATACAAATTACAGAATCATTCTATAGCCAACCATATATTTCATCTGGACAATAAACTGAAGACAAGAATTGTACGTGTGTTGTCAGCATATTGCACATGGAACTCAATAAACTAAAAGTCTAGAAGGAATAATGCCACTAGAAAGATAAATGCTCGTATGCTGATACCCAGTGACAGCAGCTAAATGCCAGTGTCTATATTCCCAAGCATGTGGACTCATCCAACACAGGATTGAAAGGGGAAGAAAAATTTAGCTCAATCTCTTGCAAGTAAAACAATCAAAGAGATTCATAGAAACTACTATACTTACGATTGCCTTTTCCTTTTTCTTTTTCTTTTTTTTTCCAATTCTGTTCATAATCTCGAAACATTCAATACAACATGTCGACTTTAATGTGTACTTGTGGAATACATTCTTTTCAAAGACGAGATGAATTATGCTTTTCTATGACTTCGTTTATTTTGCTTTATGTTCACTTGAAAATAAATGTGTCTCGACTTCCCGTTGGTCGGCTTAATAATTTCTAGAATATTGAGCCACACATTCGAAGTAAAAACAATAAAAAATGGTGACATCAGAATCCTGAGCTATGCTAATCCTAATGTAGAAATCCTAGAGATTGATCATGATTGATTAAATCTTTCCATAACTTAGGCTGATTGTTAGGCTAATTTCTTGTCTCATAAATTAGGAAATTATTTTTCCTTTTTTATCTTCATTGTTGTACTATAAATATGGTGTAATAGGTGTGTATAATTTATTCAAGAAATACAGAAATAAATCATTTTGATTTCATGATATCGGAGTCGATTTTCTCCTAAATGAAGCTAACAATGGGAGACGCCTCCGTCAACCGCCAAGAATCGATGACTCCGAAAATTCGCATGAGTCGAACCAAGAAACAGTAGGGGAGAAAAACACCCACTCCACTCCAGCGGCAGCACCTCAAATTCCGATCAATTAGAAAAGATCAAGGACATGATTGCTACCCTTCAATCCTCTGGTTAGTCATCAAAAAGCATTCATTCGATTCTTTAGCCCATAAATGTAATCCCTTGAAAGCCTTAACCACCTCCCGTCCTCATACTCCCTAGATTAGAAAATCTTGAGCATCTGACTATATAACTCATTTTTATCATCCGTTTTCAACATATTCACCATGTGTTGAAAATATGAAAATAAAAATTGTAGATAGATTATTTTCCCCTGTTGCAGGCAAAGGAAGTATCTGTATCTCCGATTCTATCACTTTAGTCTCAATCCTCCATGTTCCAAAATTATCTTGTAATTTGTTGTTTATAAGTCAATTGACTAAATGCTCCAACTACTCTGCTAAATTCCTTTCCTTTCATTGTATCTTTCAAGACCCGTCATCGAGGACGACAATTGACAGTGCTAAAGAAGGTAAGGGACTCTACTACTTTAAGCAAGCTAAAGTGAGTAACCAGTGTCAAAATGCTATATGTGATTCTATTTTTTCCTCTAAGAATAGTGAACTCTTGTTATGACATTTTAGGCTGCGTCATCCCAATTTTCAGTATTTGCGACATTTATTTCCTACACTTTGTTTGAATAAAATGTGTCTTGATATTCAATGTGAAGTGTGAACTTGCAGAACATCATTGTACTTCATTTACAAAGTCTACATACAAACCTTCTAAACCGTTCACTATGATTTACAGTGATATTTGGAGTCATTTCCGTATTCCAAATCGAACACACACAAAATGGTTCACCACATTCATAGATGACCATACACGGTTTAGTTAGGTCTATTTGCCGAAAGACAAAACCGAAGTCCATTCTATTTTTATCAATTTTCACTCCATGATGCAAACACAATTCAATACCAAAATAAAAATTTTACGTACCGACAATGGTGCTTAATATTTCAATCAATGTTTGAGTCTCTATCTTCATGAACATGGCATCATTCACCAAAGTTCATGTGTCGACGCCCCTCAACAAAATGAGATTGTCGAACGAAAAAATACACATCTTTGATGTAGCTCGTGCCCTAACGTTCACTACCAACATGCCAAATTTTTTTTAAGGCGATGCTATCTTGACTACAATCTATTTCATAAACAGGATGTATAGTCGAGTCTTTTCCTTTGTCACCCCTTTTCAAAAATTTCAAAATGCATTTCCTCACTCTCGACTTAGTCCACTCTTTCCTCAAATCTTTGGTTCTACAACATTTCTATATATTCATACACACCAGCGAATTAAACTAGAACCTCGAGCCTATTTTCCTTGTTTATCACCTACTCAAAAGGTTACAAGTGCTATGATCCCGTGTCACATCGCATATTTGTCGGTCTTAATGTCACATTCTTTGAAACCACTCTTTTATAACCCAAGTCCTCAATTCAGAGAGAGAATTTGAGTGAATTTCAGACCTTGGATACTCGACTGATGACTCTCTTCTTACATTTTTTTCCTATATACCAATCCTGTCTAAAACACTTATTTTATCATACCATCATCCTCCTCCACTCGTTTTCTGGTTACATAAGCTTACACTCAGTGGAAGGTGTAGAAAAATAGCAGAACAAAGGTGTTGGTTTACTCACGAAAGCCAAAATAAAGGTATGATAAGAATCTCACACCTGAGGCACCAATTGTAAATCGATGACAGCTCTGCACAACCAAGAGTCCTTGCCCAGGCCAGATCGGGTAATAGAACATCGCTCTAATGCTTCTAAACTTGATAATATTGATCTACCTATTGCACTCAGAAAACAACCCCGTTCATGTACTCTCTCCATTCCATTTCAAAATTTGTATCCTACAATGCCTTGTCCACAGAATATTATACTTTTACTTCTAACCTTGATAGTGTGAAAATTCCTAAGAACATCGGGAGGCATTGGAGATTCTTGAGTGGAGGGAAGATGTGATGGAGCAAATGAGAGTGTTAAAAAAATAGAACTTGGGAGTTGATAAATTTGCCACACGGTAAGAGAATAGTAGGTTGCAAATGAGTGTTTACTATAAAGGACAGAGCTGGTGGGACAGTGGAGAGGTACAAGACTTGTCTTGTTGCGAAGGGATTTACTCAAACCTACGACATTGACTACGCAAAAAACCTTTGCACTCGTGGCTAAATTGAACAAAGTTCGAGTTCTTTTGTCCTTGGCCACCAATCTAAATTGGCCACTTTAACAACATGCTTTCTTGAATGGCGAACTAGAAGAGAAGGTTTTCATGACACTACCTCCAAATTTCTGTAAAAAGGGAGAAGAAAACAAAGTATGAAAGTTGAAGAAGTCCTTATATGGACTCAAATAGTCTTTTAGAGCGTGGTTTGATAGATTTCCAATGGTGATAAAAAGAGAATGATATTGTAAGAGACAATCAAATCACGCGATGTTCTACAAGTAGAAAAATAGGAAGACAAATTTGATTGTATATGTTGACGACATATTCCTAACTGGAGATGATATCAAGGAAATGGGAAGATTGAAGGTTAAGGCCACTAAATTTGAAGTTGAGGATATGGGACAAATGCGGTACTTCTTGGGAATGGAGGTAGCTAGATTGAAGAAGGGGATCCGTGTTTCTCAACGATATATGTCCACCTCCTACCTGAAACGGGCATGCTTGGCTGTAAGCAGAGTGACACCCATTGAAGCTGGAAAAAGGACGAAAGATGCAAGAAAAAGGGAAAGGTATAAGAGGCTGGTTGGCAAACTAATCTATCTGTCACACACTAGACCGACATTGCCTTTACAGTAAGTGTGGTAAGCCAGCATATGTACTCACCAAAAGAAGCTCACCTAGAAGCCGTTTACAAGATCCTAAGGTATCTCAAAGGGATTCCACGTAAAGGTCTATTTTTCAAGAAATGTGAAAGTAGGGAAGTTGAGATCTTTACAAATACTGATTGGGCGGGTTTAGCGGAGGATAGGACTACTACTGGATGTTGCACTGTTGTATGGGGAAACTTAATCAATTGGAGAAGTAAGAAATAGAATGTAGCCAAAAGTAGTATTGAGGCTGAGTTCAGAGTTGTTGCACAAGGGATATGTGAATGATTGTGGTTAAAGAAACTCTTGGAAAATTAACAATCAAACTCTATTGTGATAACAATGCTCCCATCAACATTTTTCTTAATCATGTTCAACATGATCAAACTAAGCACGTAGAAGTAGATAGACATTTCATAAAAAAAAAAGTGGAAGATGGAGTTATTTGTATAACCTATGTTCTCACAAAAGAAAAAACTGCGAACATCTTCACCAAAGGATTACCGAGACACAATTTTGATGTTTTCATCAACAAATTGAATATGATCAACATCTACGATCCTACTTGAGAAAAATTGTAGAAATCCTAGTGATTGATCATAATCTTTCCATGTAGAAATCCTAGAGATTGATCATGATTGATTAAATCTTTCCATAACTTGGCTGATTATTAGGCTAATTTCTTGTCTCCTAAATTAGGAGATTATTTTTCCTTTTTTATCTATATTGTTGTACTATAAATAGAGTGTAATACGTGTATAATTTATTTAAGAAATATAGAAATAAATAATTCTGATTTCACCTAATAATGAAGACAAATCATTACTTAGTGATTTACTCCAGTGCCGCAAAACCAGTATTGTCTAGCAAGCTTTTGCATGAATGTGAACTTTCAAAGCATAGTCATATGATTGCCTTTTATAAGTTGTGACTACAAAATATCTATCAAAATAGTTACTAAGTATTTTACCTCAACATGATTGTTGAGATAACAAAACATGAACTGGTTGGGTCGGTGTTAAAATTTGATACACTGCAAAAATTGCATGCTATCTGAATGTGCAGAAAGACCCAGAAAATTAGTATAATTCGAAATCTATCAACAAGATTGTGGATGAGATGACATAAACATACTAACAAACCTCCTTTGCCAGATTTTGAAGTTCTTCGGAATCTCTATCTGAAAACCACCCACTTTCACAAGCACTCTGCAGAACGAATCACCAGTTCAGAAAGAGAACTAGAAAATAACATGGTTTTTTCTCCCTAATTTAGGATATTCTAGACTTTTTTGAATAAAGGTGAGATCAATTTTCAGGTAACATATGGAGGGAAAAAAAAAGAAAGAATATGAATGGAAAAACTACCATATTGGATGTGTAAGGAATCGGTAACTCTGGATGCACACATGATATTTCATATTTCCACACATGCCTTTAAGGGATCAATATCTCCACGAAGTGACACCAAATGGTTTAACACATTCTCAGTCATAGAATAAGACAAATAGAAAACTCAGCCTTGAAAATGCTTTATTATCTAAGGCCTAAGGGTTTAATTGAGTCACAGCCCCCTCCCACATAGGACCTCTGTACCAGTTATTCCCATACGGAAATTCAGTCAATCTGGTATTTGATCATCTGTAAGCCCATCAAGGCAGTCACCTCTATGGTACTTAGGATTCTTTAGCATACATGCAATCAGTCATGCAGAATATATTTCCCACTTCCTTACGATTGCTGGCATCACCAGCTAGCTTTCACGTCAATGGCACGCAATTACCCATATCACAGGTTTTGAATGTACATTAAACTCATCTACTAACCTAGTTCACCCTAGTAAACACCACACAACAACCCAACCATCTTTCGTAGCCAAATAGGATTATAAATTTTAAGTCTTTGACAAAATAAGGAGTCTCTATCATCATTTTATTAATGCACTGAACAAGAACTCAAGCTTATCCGTTAATTTGTTTTATATGCCAAATTACACTCATGCTAGGAGCCAATAAATCACAAGAGAAAATGACAACTGAAAGAATTTGACTTGACAAGCATCTATTCAACAAGAAAACCAGTATGCCAAAGTGTGTATTTAGTAGGATCGTATCATTATTGGCTGGATAAAATAAATTACCTTAACAGAGATCATCAGAATCATAACAGCTGCTTGCATTACAGCATCATTTTTACATTGGCATACCTATAAGATTATTAGAAAAGAATAATAAAAGGCTTCAGATCATCATTTCAACAAGTATATCAGAAAAAACTACAGGTTGACAACAAAGGTCAATAAACAAGCAAAGAAAATAAACTATTGAAATATGGAAGACAAAATGGAAGTGTACAGACCATATATATCTATAATTAAAAGGAATAGAAACTTGCTGGAAAGGTTTTTCAATCTATTGATATCAGATTTACGAAGATTATTTTGGGGCCCAGATCCAACTGAACCAGACCAGAACAGTCAGTCCAGTTCCATTATAGACAAATTCGAATATGTCAAGGAGGAAAGGGATCGAGGCCATTCACGACACAAGTAGAGGTTTTAGTGATTTATATTGGTTAGTGATCCTAGGTTGGGAGTGGGTCCGTCAACATACAAAGGGACCTAGTAGCTGCCAATAGCTTCAATACCTTCATTATCCCAATCTACGAGAACCGTACAATTTAGTCTAGTTCTCAGTTTTATCTCAAATGATAAACCAGACCAGTATACCCAAAGTCTTTAGTTATGATAGGTTGGTGCATACCAACCAGGCAACACCATATTATCACACAATAAATCACTCCAGACAAAGAGATCACAACAACCCTAGCAGCTGCTGCAACTCCAAATCTCCTTCTCTCACCACATCCCAACTATTAGTGTTAAAATTTCTTTCTCCAAAGATCCACTTCTTGTTTTCTCTACAGCTCAAGTCAATAATTAACTCTCCTTCAGAATCCATAAATTCAACGACATAGAGTTGTGATGAGATCTAAGATACGAGGACAAGTTCGGGCAAGATCCATTGATTGTTGAGGGCGGACCGATGACTAGGTCGCAATCGAAGCGAGTCGAGGAGGCTATGGGATTGCTTGCTCAAGCTACGGTAGACGAAACATTGATCACAACAAGCAAAGGAACAAGTCTCATGTTGGGCATGGAAGCTGAAACGAAGTGGAGCAACTTAATTCAAGCGATGGACGGAGAAACTGGACCACATAGTTGTCCCGCATGCCCCTTTACTGAAAACCCGATTTCAACTAATCTATGTGACCACATAGTTGATTCCTGGCTGCGAATTTTCCAAATTTCGCGTAATTTTTCATTTAAGTTAAAACTCTATTTTGTGATATATTTTGCTATTTTTTTGACTTAATTCCGTTTCTAGCTAGGTTTTATGGATTCCATATAAATATGACTCAATATATTCATTGTAAAAACACAATTTATTAAGAGATTAATTGAAAGGCATAGTGTTTTCTTCTTGTTCTTCATTGAGCTAATTTTAAACTTATCAAGAATATTTCTTGTGGCATTCAAACAAAATCGAATGAGATTCTTGAGTCTTGTAATCATGGGGTCAACATATTGTCAGTGATTGTGTTGGTTCCTCGATTCACTATTTTTGAATCAAGCTTAAAACATTGATTTATTGGCTTTCTTGGATTGAATCAATCTTATGTGGGTTTTGTAGCTATCATTGCTACGTGGCTTCGCACCATATTGACTGTAATGCTGCTCATATATTTAAATTTTCATCGGCTATCATAAAACTTAGTGCATCCGCCTTCTGTTGTTTTTTGCCCCTTCCTCCAGTTTTATTACAAGATTTTTTAAGCTCAATAGTACAAATTCTGACTAAATAGTTGTTCAATGGTTAAAAGTTGAAACTTGTCACTATGGTAACTCTTTATCATGGATGATTTTGCATAATGATGGAAATGAAGATTAGTACAGTGCAAGTGTGCCACTGCATAAGGGTACACCCTCTTAAGCTTCTGCATATATTTGCTTGTAAATACCTCTTAGTTGATTATTTGAAGTTTTTTCAGTTTATGTTTGATTACAAACATACTTCCATTAGCACCAAAAGTAGTTTATATTTCTTTCAATATGCTTGATTATTGAATATTTATGCTTTTTTTTTTCCTCTCTTTTTTTACAATCAATATCACTTAATTATGATTAGAATTAGATAAGCTAGTAAATTGAAGAAGTTAATTATGTACCAATGATTCGATCTATATTGAAAATTAGGTACTCAATTTACTTGCAAAGCTGCAAGTAAGAGAACTAAAGTGCAGAAATACGAATCGCACCAGAACTGGCTGATTATGATTAAAATTAGATAAGCTAATAAATTGAAGAAGTTAATTATGTACCAATAATTCAATCTAAATTGAACATTAAGTACTCATTTTTACAAGCAAAGCTGCACGTCAGAGAACTAAAGTGCAGAAATACGAATTGCACCAGAAAGAGCTGAATCTGACCAGTTTGGATCATGAGAAAACCGGAACAAAACCTGATCGAACCAAAGCCCTAATGAATATACAAAGATAATAGGCATAGAAATTAGAAAGGGAGCCAAGCATCCACTTGTGCCATGAGAAGCAATGATAAAGGCAAATAGCATTATGAAGACACGCACGTGATGACTGAATTACGTCGACAAGACTGAAAAATGATACAGCATGGTATCAGGACAAACATGGATGCTGCTAACCTGGTAACTGAGGTGTCAGGATGGGATATCCATAGACTCAAACTGACAATAGGAGTCTAACATATGTAAGCTGAGCCTACCCTACTGAATATGAACCTCAGCTTTAGCCTCGGTTCAATTGACAGTCCAGTTGTCAAATTATGTATGGAAGAATGATTATACAGAACAGTCCACCTGGACATCATTTATGCAGGCTATGTGAGACTTTAAATTCAAGGGAAATGAAGATGAAAAGGACTCCATGAAATTGTAGCAGGTCCTGATCACTTGCTTTAGCAGGATGAAGAGTGCATCTTTTGACTTTCTTTGTCCTATTTGGACTGGTTAAATCAGATTTTACTTGAGGTATAGATTAATTTTTTTCTGCTAGGGTTCTTAAACTAATCAAAAGTGTCAATGGCCTCGAGAAAGAGGCAGACATATTCTAATTCTTTTCTACTCAAGCCTCTGTTCTCCCTGTTCTTGGGTTGATTATTGTGGGTATTTCTTAGGCAGAATTTGTATTTTAGCTTGTAATTTCTTGATTCTTATATTTCTCCTTATGCTTCTCTGTTAAGAAAGAAACTGGAGAAGCTTAATGGGGTATATATTAGAACACGACGAAGTTAGCTTGTCCAAAATGCTTTACTCAAAAAGAAAAGGAAGTTATCCACCGCAGAGAACACGAGACAAATTAACCAGAGCTAGCAATGCCAAAATTATTGGAGAGAATTAGTAATAGACTAGAATGATAATATGGATGAACCTACATGAAAAACATCATTTTCCTGAACTTCAAGGTGAGCTTATTGAGTAAAATCAAGCTTGAGTCAAGAAATCAACAGTAGTTTATACAAGGCTCTGTAAAGACAAGTTGATGATGTGATATCAAGTAGTTTACAAATTGAAACGTAGATGCAATGTGAAATACAATGGCCAAGCAGAAACAAAAGATATTAAAATGGTGAACTCGCAGCTAAAAAAAGCATAATAAAAATGATGACAGGACCAGATGCACCAAGACCGTACAGCACATCAATGCTTTTCCCCCACGTCCTCTAGTTGTGCTTCAAGAAGTGAGAGAACACTCAAGAGTGTCTCCCCAAGTATGGTATGCACTAACTATTCAGTAAATGATTGAAACTACCACTCCAGATTGCCAGGAAAACAAAATATGAAAACATTGTATAGTGAAAACCTAAATGTTCCAAGGCTCTTTCTTATCTTGGCCATCTCAATTTAGCCATGAAGGTCAGATACCTATAAAGTTGACATAGATCTAGGAAAACTCATTTCATGCATCCATAAGCATGTGGTCAAGACAAATATAAGAATGAATCAGTACGAGGAAAATTTCACCTGCTTTAACAGTGAAGGCAAATCTCGTGCCCTGCTGGGAAACTCCTGGTTTGAAATGGAAAAATCAATGCCTCTGCATTTGACAAAGGTTAACCAATCAGAAAAACTATACACAATTCATTCAATTGGAAACACTAGATAATATATGAAAGGAAAATGATATTGCAAGAAAATATTATAGTATCATCCTTTGGAAATACAACAAAACAAAGCACCAGAAATAGGGATACATATTATACTATCGTAACAACATGGTTATACAGAGTCTCAAAAACAACTAATCTTAGACAGTAAGATGGATTGCCTAATTAAATAGAAGAAAACGTGTTCCTGTATTGTCATGATGTAGATCAAAAACACTTAAAAGATCAAACAGATGTCTTTACCAGAGCTTACAATTATCCTCAATTACACTTCTTTAACATACAAATTGAAAAAACAACAATTTCAGAGCCAGTGAACAACAAAGTTATGCGGAAAATATGAATACTTGAGTACATGGTGATGGAACATATGGCAGTATGAAATAGAAAGAACGTTGACAGATCCTTAACACTTGGCAGAAATTTGGATTGTGGGAGCTACTGTGCACATAAAAAAGATGGCAAGAACAATTTGGCATACAGAGAGAAATCAAACAATAAATTAAGAAGAAAATTTGAAAAGTATAACTATTAATTCTGTCCTATTATTCTATCACATTATAGTCAAGAAAGGACTTTGCAATAATGCTTTGTTTTCATTAAATTTCATGTGATATGGAGTCCTCCATATTCTGGGACCACAGATAATGCTGTGTTTTCTGTAAATCTCATGTGATAAGGGGTCCTCAATATTCTGGGACCAAGTCGATGCAAATTGTCCAGACATAAAAAGCCCTTCCCCACAACAAAACAAAATAAAACACTATGTGCATATTCATAAAATACAAGATTCTAGGCAAGTGTATATATATCCTCCATCAGAATCCATCAGGAAATTTTTCTTTTCATTTCCATATATTTTAGACAGAATTTTACTGTAAGAAAATAGTCACTTAAAATAAATATAAGTCATAAATGTGAGGTAGACAGCAGGAAAGTAGTTTTTCCACACTGATGTTGATATAATTGCTATATACAACAATAAGGTAACGAGTACTTTGAACAAAAAATAGGTCCTTACCCTCTTAATTATCTGTAGTTATCAAAACATAGAATAAATAACAGTTTTTACGATTTTCGCTGGCAACAGTTCAAATCTAATACAGTGTGCCTTTGCTTTCTGATATAGCTCAGAATACCAAATCCTAGTTGATATTGCACAATCCCCTGCCAGCTAACCCAGGAACTAGACCTATTCAAGCTTTTTTGTAACTCTATTTTAGACCTCTTTCCCAGGCATAACAGAATTACATACGTGGTTTTCATGGAATATAATCAACACTTCCATTTCATAATGATTAACTAATAGGAAAGAGAGTTCATTAATTAGATTTTTGACTTTGGATACAACATTTTTTCTATTGCTTCTTATTTAGCACCAAGATCATATCTCCATCCATCACCATTTTCAAAGGAAGATTGTGCAACTTTTATTATACCATACAGAGATAATGACAAGAGCAGACTAAGCTATATTCTTAACAAATTTAAGGTAGGCTACATGGATCCTTTTTCGCCATTCTGTTCAATCCGTCGCTATATCTATAAAACATCCAGAATTTAGCTCCTTTACAAACCCATCAAGTCACGTTAATTTTCGTCTATCTCTCTCTTCCCTACCATGTTCAACTGAGATTTCATATGCAACAAAAAAGGAACCACATTCAAATAAAGAAACTTAGACAAACCAGAAATAAGCAAAAATAAAAACCTGGAAAGGATAAGGCAGCATTGAGAAATCCGGCCAGTTAGTATGTAGCGGGCAGACATGAGATCCCTCAGCTCATCAATGATACTTTCATATGAGCAAGACATTTTAACGAATTTCTGGCAGACAGGCTGCTAACCAAGTAAATTGCTGTAGATGAGAAATTTGAGAAGCAAAATGGAAGGAGAAAAGAAGAAGAGAGAGCGGAAGGGCAAGAAAGAGAAACAGATCTGAGGGCCTAACAGCAGTACGCGATCCAAAACATATCAAAATTTCTTAAAATTTCAGAATAATTAAACTCAATTCCAAATCAAAGTATAACAGAAGTTGAATGTAGAGTCGTACTAATGACGGATGCTCGTAGGCAAACTATCAACAATCAGACTTCGTGCAAGAAAGCGTAGAAAGAGAAACGGGAAAGAGAGAGTGAGAACAGAGAATGAGAAGAGAATGTGGGAGCCAGCTTCCGTACCCTTCAGTCATTGACCTTGAAGCATCAATGTCATAGTCAAGCCAAAACCACCCTCAAGAGGCTGCCTCTAGTCTACCAAATACCCAAATTTCTGCCCAACTGAAATGAGAACCCTACCCTCTTTTATAGTTTTGACCCACAGCACTTATCTCGCAAAATTACCCAAATTACTCCCGACACAACTGACTAATGAATATTCGCCTCACCTAATTAATTTGAATGTGTTTAATTAAAATAATCCTAATAAATTTTAATGTGTTTACACCTTATATAGATTTTAAACAATGCATCACCTACCTCCGTATTCCAAAAGGGTTTCTTATATGGATGCTAAATAAATTAATTTCCATACCATTTCCAGCCTATTTGGGATTACAAAAAGTATTAACCCTACCCAACCTATAATTCAGAAAATTTACAAATTACCAAATGTGTGAAATTTACTAAAACAGTCCCATGGGTTGAAAAATACTAGAAGAGTGGATTCATGAGCTACAAAATAAAGATTCAATTGACATATCAAGTCATCAATTGACATATCAAGTCAGCAGTCACATATGAAGCTCAAAAGTCAAGTTTGAAGATGAAGAAGTGGAGAATATTATTCTTAAAAGAGATTTATAAGAGATGAATCAGCCCGTGGCCCCAATGCTACAGCTGGCAGACTGAGGGTCACATCTGTCATGCAAAAAGAAATAATTGTGATGGAAGAAAATGGAATATGGGCGTCGGATAATGGCCTCGGTTGTATTGAATCAGATGTTAAACAAAGACTACTGAGGGCTGATGTTGGAAATATAATATCTTAAAAAGAACTGGTATTTTCAAAAAAATTATTTTACATTCTTTCTTGACCCTCATATTGCAGACTTGCCTGTTACTGTTGTATTTCCTTATTCCGGTAGAAAAACTTACTTGATAAGGCACTATTGATTAATAATACAAGTATGGTTTAAAAAAACTATTTGAAGCTATGTAGCACGGACACTTCAATTAGGAAAGCGTGTCCTGTCGGACAGGAGTCAATACCGACACTTCTCGAACACTCTACCGTAATCATTTTTCCTTTTATATTAGAAATATTATATATCGTTAATTCAAAGTTATCAGCAAATAACAAGCAGGTACTCATGTTTAAAAAATTTCAACATCTTAGGAGATCTCATATGGTTTTTGTAACTTAGTTTTCTACTTATAAAGAATATCTTACAATTGAAGTAGCAAGTGAATTGATAGTTGTTATGTATATGCACATATAATATAATATATAAACTCTAGAAGTATAGCACAATACCAAAATCTAATTCTGTAGCAATAAGGTGATTAACATCAAATTTCAATGTCAATACCTCCTTGAATCAAAAAATATAAATGGGAAATTGTTGATCTACCAAGAGGAAATAAAGCCGTGGGATTCAAGTGGGTATTCACAATGAAATACAGGGCAAATGGTACATTAAAGAGATACAATGCCAGATTCGTAGCCAAAGCCAAAGGGACATATGGGATAGGCTATCAGGAGACCTTTGCTCCCATGGAGAATATGAATGCCATTGAAGTGTTGTTGTCTTTAGCTGCCAAATTAGATAGCTCATGCCAACAATTTGACGTAAAATAAGAATTTCCGTGTGTTCGCATGTTGAAAAAGTCTCTATATGGCCTAAAACAGCCTCTAAAGCTTTGTTTTGGAAAATTCACAAAAATGATAGTAAAGTTGAAATATCACTAGTCAAAATGATCATACATTGTTTATGAAACACTTAGAACAAGAGAATGTAACTGTATATTGAGGAGATAAAAATGGGAGCGTCCTCTTGTAAAGGAATTTGAGATTAAGAACCTAGGAAGACTCACTTATTAGGAGTTGAATTGAAGTGACTCATTTAAAGAAGGGGATTCTATTTCAGAATAGAAGTATATATAGGATCTCCTCAAGGAAAATGGAATGCTACACTGCAAACCAGCAAATACTTCATTGAACAGAATCATAGAATGGGAAAGAAAATGATGACAAAACGGTTAGTAAAGGAACATATCAAAGACTAGTTGGTTATCCCATACTAGACAGCATATAGGCTATGTACTGAGTTTTGTGAGCCAGATTTTGCACAATCCTCAAGTTACATGAAGGAGCAAGAAATATCTGGTGGTGGTAAGGTCAACTACAGAGACGGAATTCAAATATATGGCTAATGGGATTTGTGAGCAACTGTGATTGAAAATCATTATCATAGACTTAAAGATTAAAATAGAAGGACCAATGAGACTACAATGTGATAACAAGACAACAATTACACAATATGGTACAACATGATCACAGAAATATGTTGAGGTTGATCAGCACTTTATCAAGGACAAGATAGACACTGGGTTACTACACATATTCTACATTCCCTCTAAGAGTCAACTGGAAGCATGTTGACAAAGGACTAGCTAGTCAACCTTTCTAGTAAACTTTTCTTCAGATAAAACGTTAATTAACCATCTAGAATAGTATCACAACTACTTATCTTAACATCCGCCGCAAAAACTTAGGAACATAATAACCATTATCCAATTCTACAATTCAAAGGCCGGAATGTTATGAATAAGGCAAATTCAATTTAGGTAGAAATATCATAATAGAGAATGGGCACATACAAAACTAATTTAGCAGATACTGGATTTTTGACATGTTCAGAGCCGATAAATGTGTCAGCCAATATAACCCTTAATAATCTCGCAGATAGATGAGCTGAGACTCCATTTAGATAAATTTATAATATTGCCTTTTCTACATTGTCAGGCTACAAATATACAAGGGGCTATTCTTACACTAAACTATTACGATTTACATTCTCAACGCCCTAAATTATACTTACCACCCCCCCCCCCCCCCCCCCCCCACC